>JAOVVB010161821.1:0-11606 GCA_028570985.1 Heterobranchus longifilis | reverse complement strand
TGACCATAATTTACTAAATGAACATCATGCTGTATTGAAGAAGACTTGAAACTAGAGATTGAGACCATAAACTCAGTCTGAAACTGTTTACTGAGGTCATAAATCAAGTGAGAAGTAGACTAATTTTCTCATTGACTCGTACACAACCGGACGTCGTTTTGGAGCCAGTGGAGTCGCCCCCTGCTGGTCATTAGAAAGAGTGCAGGTTTAAGGCACTTCTGCATTGTCTTCACTTTTCAGGCCCGGAAGCTCCGTCCATCTTTTTATACAGTCTGTGATTCAGAACCAACGACTCCATAGCCTGCCTTTCATCATATGAGTAAGCATGAAACCAGTTATTAGCAAGATTATCAGTCAGATTAACAGCATCAAACGCTTCTATGACAGATTTACAGTGTGGATTATTGATCCAGAGAGCTGATGGGAGTTCAACACTTCTGTCTTTAATTGCTGCTCCCCCTCCCTGCAGTCTCTCTTTATTCCCCCTTTTGTCTTCTCCTCTCATTTGCTCTTTCTGAGTCACAGAGCGTTTCAGCTATGTTCCAGAGTTCACTACGTTTTTGATGTCTGTGTCCAATGATCTCATCCCAGCTCAGCATGTCTGGGATAAAAATCACTGCATTGTATGCTCTTTGTGTGTGCGTGTGCGTGTGCGCGTGCGTGTGCCTGTGCATGTGTGTGTGTGAGAGATTAGATGAGATCCAGGTCTGATATGTTGCTGCTTGTTAAACGCTATCATTGGTAGGGATGGGATAATAATGGATTTTATCGTGGATCGCGATTGAAAAACACTCACATTAAGTTGATCATGGTGAATTTCCATTATCGGGATAATCGTGAATATCCTGTGTGCTATCTGTGATGCAATAAAAATATTTGTTTCTTAAAAAGTAGAAGTCACATCGTTTTGAGTAAAAAGTGGTAGTGTTTAAGAAAAAAACCTCACAATTTTATAAGAAAAAAAGTCATAATATTTTGAGGAAAAAGTTGTAATGTTTCGAGAAAAAAGTGGTTGTGTTTAAGAAAAAAAACTCACAATTTTATGAAAAAAAAAGTCACAATGTTTTGAGGAAAAAGTCGTAATGTTTCGAGAAAAAAGTGGTTGTGTTTAAGGAAAAAAACTTGAGAAAAAAGTCCCAATAAAGCAAAATGTAAGGTAAAGTGATTCCAGTGTGTTTTAGTGCTGTTTTAAGAGTTGTAAGCATATTTTGTTGATCATCGAGATAATATCGTGAATCACAATTATTTTGGCCAGGATAATCGTGATATAAAGTTTTTATATCGTCTCATGCCTAATCATTGGTGATCTTTAGATATGCAAGGAAACATCACACCTCACTGTGGAAACGGGGCCAGGTAGACCTAAAGTTCACCTCTACACACACACACACACACACACACACACACAGTAAGCCCCACCCCTCTGAGGAGGCTTTCTTGCAGAGCAAGCACAGCCAGTTCACAGATGAGTCCTCCCACACACAAGACAATGAGTGTGGGCGCTAACCTGGCAGTGTCATGATATGAAAGTGTGTGTGCGTGTGTGTGTGTGTGTGATAATGAGCCAGGTACTGTGAGAAACACAGTCACTCTGTGTTTGTGTCTGCATGTGCTGTGGCCAAAAGTGCGTGCGTGCCCGGGCATCTCATGTTCCGTGTGAGCGTGTATGAACATGTGTCATCCGTGTGATGAGGGAATCTGCTAATCCATGTCTCTCTGTGTTTCTTTGCAGTCCACCGCAGTCTCCGATGGAGGTGAGTACATTACGTCTTTACAACTTCTCGATGTCTGTTTTCATCTACCACTTTTCTCATCGTCTCTAATTGGCTTTTCTAATTGGCTTCCCCTCATCCTTCAGTTGTTGTGATCGACTGTGTAGCATTTAATGGGATGACCCAGAGAGCTTATGGTGTTGTTGGCCCAGTAGTCCTGATCTAACGTGTAGTGGGGTCACGGCCATGTTCGCTGTGGACACCTCATTAATATCTGTCTGCTTTCATTCAGCTCACACAACAGACAGTCTGGTCAGACCTGCTCGACGTCTGCCCCGCCTCCGTCTGCTCTGCTGAGGTTAGCAGGCTGTAGCTTAAAGACAGACACACAATAGTAAACATGAGCCGCACAACAACAACAACAACAACATGTTGTGGCATGGAACGATAGGAAAATTTCACGTCACGATTATCCTGGCCAAAATAATTACGATTCACGACTTTATCCCGATAATCAACAAAATATTCTTAAATCTCTTAAAACGGCACTAAAACACACTGGAATCACTTTACCTTACATTTTGCTTTGTTGTGACTTTTTTTTTGTAAACATTACGACTTTTTTCTCATACAATTGTTTGTTTCTTGAAACATTACGACTTTTTTTCTCAAAGCATTCCAGCTGTTTTCCTCATGAAATTGTTATTTGTAACATTACGACCTTTTTCTCGCAAAGTTGCAGTTTCTTTCTGTAAACATTATGCCTTTTTTTCTCATAAAATTGTGATTTCTTTTTTAAAAACATTATGATTTCTTTCTTCAAAGCATTACAACTTTTTTCCTCATCAAATAGTGATTTTTTTTTTCTTGAAACAGTGTGACTTTTTTCTCAAAACTTTACAACTTTTTTTCTCAAAACATTATGACTTTTTTTAAGAAACAAATATTTATATTGCAGCACAGATAGGACACTGTAGTAACCTGCAGTCAATTCGTGAGGATATTCACGATATTCACGATTATTCTTAATAGAAATTCACCACGATCAACTTCGTGTCAGTGGTTTTTATCGCAATCCACGATAAAATCCCTATTGTGGCCAATCATGGATCGGACATGAGATACAGAACATCAGACTGCAATAAAAGGCTGAATGAGTTGTTTTACATTCATCCTAATAATTTATAGTGTGTTTGTGAAATGTGGGAATTTAATACAATAGTTTAATACTCTGAAAGTTTATTACCAAAATGCAATTGATAACAAAACAACATATCTATATTCTGTTGTATTCTGTTTGGTCTGTAGCAATAATAATAATAAACTTTATTTGTGCAGCACCTTTTAAAACATAGTTACAAAGTGCTTCAAAACAGCAAAAATAATAACAGAATCCAATAAAATGACAATGAAATAAAAGCATAATAAATAAATAAATAAATAAATATACAATAGGATTAAAACAACAGAACTGGGTGTTAGACACATGCAGCGAGGAATTAATTAAGTAAAAGAGATTTAAACAAATGGCAAAGATGTCATTCCAGAGTTTTTAATCGAGATCTCTGGGTCTCAGAAAGGAGGCACCGGAGGATCTACTGCGTTTAGGATCATATGGAATCAAACAATCATTGATGGACTCAGGGGGTCAATCCCATCCAGACTTTAAAGGAGATGATTCAAATCTTAAAGCTGATTCTAAAACACACAGGTAGCCAGTGTAATGAAGGTAAAACTGGGATTATGTGTGCTCTTTTGTCTGGCAGCAGCATTTTGAATGAACTGGAAAGGTTGTATTTGCTTAAGCGTGAGTAGAGTTACAGTAGTCTAGACAGGATGTGATGAACGCACAGATGACAATTTCCAGGTGCTTAGGAGACAGAAAGGACCGGATCTTAGAGATTCTGTGTAACTGGATAAAACACGACTGGACAACTATTTTAACATGCTGATTGAAATTGAGATTGTTTTCAAAAAGTGACACTAAGATTTCTGCAACTGGAGGCGATGCTGGTGGAGAGTGACCCGGGTTGTGGTGGGATGTGATGTGTGGTGTTTGGGTGAAGATAATAACTTCAGATTTGTCTGCATGCAGGTGTTATTCTACAGCCAGACCTGAGCTTCATTCAGACTTTCCCTAAAATTCATTAGTTAGTTTTCAGAGTATGTTTTGCGTTTAGTTTCCATTTTTCAGAATGGTTTAGTTTTTAGATATTTTCTTGGTTTTACAGCAGTTTTTGTTTGTTTTTGTTGTTCCAGGTGTAATGACTCAGATGTAACTCCATGTACATAAAATACATAGTAATAGAACTGTATAGAAACGGCCATAATGTTTAATATTTGTGCTACTTTACTGTCTGATGTGAAGCGGCACAGCTCCGTCTCCTAAAATGTCAAGACCGGTTTCTATGTCACGAGCGTTGATGGAAATTCATGCTGTCTCCTTTTTTCAGAAGTGATATATTTTAAGCTAAATAGCACAAAAACTGAATTTAAGTTCATTTTTATTTAATTTTTATACATTTTTTAACCAGGCAATATAGTTTTGGTTTATTTTTTCTTAGAGGAAATAGTTTTTAATTTAGTTTCAGATGAAGACAGTATTCTTCACTGCTTATTTTTGTTTTAGTTTCAGTTTTAATTTACTGTAATAACCCCGGGGCCAGATTCACAAAACCTTCTGAAGAAAAACAAACTTCAGTCTTAAGACAAAAGTTAAGAAGATTTGATATTCTTGAATAAAGTTCTTGATGACCCGAAATTGTTTCATTGAAAAGGTAAGCCTCTAAATTAAGTCATTTAAATATATTTTAGACAATTAATTTGGATTTTCAGCCTTACTAAGGTTTATCTGACACTTAGTTTCACATTTATTGATCATTTTAGCTTGTCACTATTGTTTTCGGTGTACGTCTCCTGAAAATAAGCTGCAAATTTGACAGTTAGGCTAACGTTTAATAGACCTTTACCCAAAGACAATAACTAATGTTTCATGCTTTTCTTATACCTGAAGCTACTTATTTAAGTAAATCATAAATATAGCTGTCACTAAAAAAAATGTCCCAGCTGTTTTCTCTCCTTCTAGACTACATAACATCATAGCTCCATTCTCATCTGTTAAGTTCATAAGTAAGAAAATAAAGAAGTTCTTAAGAAATCAGCTCGATTGTAAGAAAATAATGAAGAATTGCACTTGAGAAACTTTTTAAGAAACTCCGAACTCTTTTCTCAGGAATCTTCAGAAAATGTTTGTGAATCCGGTCTCTGGTCTGTAGTTTTCCTGAGCACGTCAAAGCCTGCTGGCATTTATTCTGTGTTCCCTCGTCTCGTTGGACCTCATTTGAAGTCAACTGTTGGTGTCATGTGTGTAATTAGCATGTGTCAACAATAATGAAAGATCTCTGATTTAGGAGACTTCTAATGGTGCTTTAACGCCTCACAAATGCAAATGAAAGACAATTCATGGCAGATGGGAGATAAAAGGAGGAAGAGGAGGTGAGAAGACAAAAGGGGCGTCGAACGCACGGCAGACATGTTTACAATCCGCTGCAGTGTAGAAGTGTTTACGGCCACTTATTCACACCGCGTGTCTGTGGGAGAGAGAGGACGTGCTGTTTGTGAAGTGCATGTTTATGTGCATGAGGTGAAAGTGAAAATGTTTAATGGTTGTTTAATATCAGTTGTTCAAACTAGCAGAATAGATCACTATCACCAGGAGGTAAGGATAAAAACTGCCAAAATCAAAAATAAATACATTAATACATTAATATGACATTAAATGTACCAAAATCAATACTAAAAATACATGTAGGCATTAATTAATTGATAAATGTGACATAAATTGATATATCTGTTATAGATATCCCCTTTTTATTTACTTTCCTATTTAATTGTCCCTTTTTTTTTAAATTAACTTTTAAATGCAGTTTTGCATTTATTTATTTGTTCATTCATTCATTTTCTGTAATACAGTTAAATAGGAAAGTAAATAAAAAGGGGAATTAATAATAGAAATGTAAATAAATAAAGAAGGAAATTACAACAGAAATGTCCATTTATGCCACATTTTATACATTAATTACTGGATACCTTTATTTTCAATATTATTTTGGTACATTTAATTGCATAATAACTACTACTGTGATTCTCACTAAAACGTACCTGGCGTGCGCCTGATGTCGGGCTGCACGATATCAGGAAAATATGTGATGTGTGATAACGTTGTTGAATATTGCGATAATGATATTACTTCAGTTCTGCCTTTCTGCTGCTTTCAGTATTCTACAACAAACTGCTTGTTGGAAATTATTTTTATTGAACATTATTTTAATTGAACATTGAATTGAACACAAAAGACACCATGAAAAAAAAAGAATGATAGTTACATTTTAAAAAGCCGTTTTCTGCTGATACTCTCTTTTAATCAATGCGATGTGTTTATTGCACAAGTTAATATTGCGATTATGATTTAAAAAAGGATTTATTGTGCAGCCCTGGCTATGTCACTGACTTCCTCTTCACCAGCTGCAGTTAGAGATGCTGCTTACACATGAATGCATCACTAATTATATGTCATATATATTATTCTGAAATGGGCCATAATGAGTACTTTTACTTTTGGTACTTTAAGTATATTTTGATGCTAATACTGATATCTACTTTTACTTCAGTAAGATTTTGAATGCAGGACTTTTAATATGTTTACACTGTTGTGTTGCTACTTTTACTTAAGTAAAAGATCTCTGAATACATATTTCGCTGCAACTAACAATTATTTTCATTGTCGATTAATCTGTCGATTATTTTCTTGATTAATCGATTAGTTGTTTGGTCTATAAAATGTCAGAAATGTTTCCCAAAGCCCAAGGTGACGTCCTCAAATGTATTCAAAGATATTCAGTTTACTGTCATAGAGGAGGAAAGAAACCAGAGGATGTTGATTTGTTTTTCTTGAAAAATTACTCAAATCGATTATCAAAATAGTTGACGGTTAATGTAATAGTTGACAACTAATCGATTAATCTTTGCAGCTCTTATTCCACCACTGCGTGCTTTACAGTGAAAGTCCTGTAATGCTGCTGTTAATTACTGTGCCGTTTGAATTTGGCTCTCAGATGGCTGTTTCTGACTCAGGTTTTGAAATCTCATAAATACTGACTCTTTTAAAAGCTTGTTTCATATACGACAGCAATGATAAAGCTACACACTGCAATTTAATACAACTTATTCCCTTTCATGGACGTTTTTATACTCTTATGAAAACTAATGAAATCAGTCATTGAGTTTGACATGATAATTGATGATATCAGGAAACTGCTCACAGTAACACACCCTTGTGTGAAGACAAAAACAATAAAACACACCAAGTACATCATTTATTTTGAATAGAATATAGGTGAATAATTTGTGATAATAAGGCTAAAATGCATTTTAAGCCTTATTTTGTATTTTAATGTACTTCACTACTACCTGCTCTGTTGCAGGAACAGTTTAGGGCTGAGTATCAATACTCCATATTTAAGGTATCGGCCAAAATAATCCAGTACCAAGTCGTATTGATACTTCTCCAGTCAAACGATACCTGCATTTGATCCTTTTTCTACCCTGATCTAGAATAAAACGACTGTTTGTATGTTTTTGCTCGCAGCCGATCACAGCAAACATTCTTGGATTGAATGTGACGTGTGATTGGCCCCCGCAGCAGCTGCAACACATGTAGTCTGTACAGTGTGGTGGAGTCCAGCTCCGTGTTGGCAGTTCAGCGTGTAATGCATTTGTGGTGGTGGCGGCATTTTTACACAACTGAATGCTTCCATTCACATGATGGGTGTCAAATGAAGTGGAGAAAAAAATGCATCAAATGAAGTACTCTGTTGGTATCAGTATCACTTTAAGTGTACTGGTATCATCATTTTTTAAATGATACACTGCTGCACATCCTTGGATTTAGGCCATATTGTGTGTGTGCATATGTTACTAAATGTCTCTGTATGACTCTGTTGAATGGAGCAATTAGACTGTAGTTGCAGAGCATTTTTTTAAGGCCTTTAGCAGTATTATATTACATTTAGCTTTGTGCCTTATTGTGAACCAGTCACACAAAATGTGATTTATTTTGATCTGTCAGGAAAGTCAAGAAAAGAACAGGGTGACGGATATTATTTCTTCCTTGTTCTTTCAATCAGTCAGTTGTGTGCGTGTGTGTGTGTGCGTGTGCGTGTGCGTGTGCGTGTGTGTGTGTAGCTGCATGGGAGCTGCAGGCCTCATTAGTCTCAGTAGTGGCCTTCCTTTAACAAGCTCCTCATCAATACTGCAGCTTTTCTGTGCGCGTACGCGTACTCCAGCGTTTTTAGTTCCGTCCTCCCTCGACTCTGAATAATTCATCACCTCGAGGCTTGTGTGTGCTTGTATCACTTACCTACCTGGAAGCTCACAGATGTGTGTGTCTGTGTGTGTGTGTGTGTGTGTGTGTGTGTACACATGCAGGTGTGTGTGCCTGTTGTGACCTGACTCTCTCTGTGGTCTCTCAGCCTTGTTGCTCTCTCTCTCTCTCTCTCTCTCTCTCTCTTCCTTCCTATGATGTTGTCAGTTGTGTGTGTGTGTGCGACTGTGTGTTGCACCGGGTGTGTTTGCGAGGGGCCCTGATAGGGTGAGTAGTATGGATGGAGGGGCATGGTTACCCCTCAGGATCCGCTACATGCCGCGCTGGCACCACACAGGCTCCTATCAGCTCTACCCAGGTGAGGACACAGCTTTTTAGGAGCAATAAATCAAACATATTGACAGCAGAGGCTTTGATGTTGAGTATCAGTTTAGCTTTTGCTTAGTTACTGAAGTTTAAAAGGAGTCCCATGATCACAAGATGAATACAGGGTTTTGTGTTAGGGCAGCTGCTGCTTGTCTGAATGGTGTTAAGTGTTGTACCTGCTGTTTCTTTTCTCTGTCTTCTTTACGAGATGAAAGTGAGTGTTGGCTTTTAGAGAGAATGCAGAGTTAGGGGTGAGGCATTAACGCTGTCTGTGGAGCAAATTCTGTTGAGCATTTCCATATAATATCTCTGTAACTGGCTGATTTCCTTTTGCATGCTTAGATAAATGCACCCTTGTAGATTTCAAAATGTACTCAGGGTGTCTGCTGGGTCTTGAAAGTATTAAAAGTTGATCAATCAATTAAGTGAAAATGAAGGCCCTAAAAAAGTCTTAAATGCATTTTCCCAAGGTATTGAATTTTATAACTTGTTCTCAATATGCATATTTTATCAAAGAGGTTGTTTGCTGAAGTTTGCCTGAATGTAATCATTAGCATGGTGGGATTCTAATAAAGTAATCTAATAAATCTTGCATTGGGTTAGTCACTCAGTTCATTGTCTTTGCTTTGTTCTCACCCCGCCTGTTGAATTATGTTGCATTGATAAGCAGTTATCACAAACTAAGACTGTTTAGTTGTGCTATATTACAATCAATATATCATACATGTAAACTGCGTCGCTGATGTCAGCGGTTAGAACTCAAAGTGGCGATGAGGTCTTAAAATGTACAGAAAGGGTCTTGTTGTAGCCAATTTTGGTTTGTGTTTAGTGTTGTGGTTAGATATGTGTTAATGTGGTAGGTTGCTACATGCATCACAATCACAGTGATAGTTTACTTAAAGAGCCCCTCGTGAAAATCAAGTTTTTAACCTTGTTAACGTGTCTATACTGTGTTTTTTATTTGTTATAAGACAGATGATGAGTGAAATGAGCATCAACACCACGGCTGCCTTTAAACTGCAGTGTGACAACAACAGTCTCTAAAATCTGGATTCAGACAGACAGGTTTTATGACATCATATGTACCAAGAATTATAATAATTATGGTGGTGGGCGGGGCTTGAGGCCAGATCCAGAATTTCTTAATGAGGGAGAAGAGCAGAGTTTTTTTATTTACTTTTTGTGGGAAAACCATATTAAACAAAATGTTCATTTTAGCAGAGTATTTTTATATACTTTAAAATGTGTCTGGAGGAGGTCTTTAAGGAAGTCACAGGTGAATGGGGAAGTCACACAGTTTTTTAACCGTAGCGTGTCTGATGGTCTGATGGTTTTTGTGGTGTTATATCGTTACGTTGAGAAGCTCATTTTGTTATATTTCAATGCAGTGCAACTGGCTTTGTCAGCGTTTTATGAGTTAATGTAATACATTGTAAAATGCATATTCTTTGGCGGGCCTCCTTTTTTGCACCACCACGAGTTGGAAAGGACGTCAGATTCCTCAAGTGGCAGTTTTTGGTTGTTCGATTGCCACTACAGGTCTTAAAAAAGGTCTTATTCAATTTAACTTCAGGATCCCTGCAGATACCCTGTTAATTATTCAGTAATCTTACCTGAAACCTTGGTTTCAAATAATGATAATCATCATGAACTTTATTTATAGAGCAGTCTTCACACAGGAGATGCAGCTTTACAGTAAAACAAATGCAACACATTAAAACCAGGGCAAATAGACAATAAAATTAGACAATAAAAAGACAGTAGATGATAGAATATATACGTCAAAACAGAGACCATTAAGGATATTAAAAATGAGAGAATTAGTAGAAAATAATAAGAATAACATTAATTGAAAGCCAAGTTAAATAAATAGTTTTTAGCTGTTCATAGCCTGCATTTATTACAGCTCTTGGCAGGATATTTAATACTTTTGGAGCATAGTTTAAAAAAGGCTGTGCTGCCTATTTTCTATAATTGTGTGTATTTAAAAACTCAGCAGTAGAAGATCTGAGAGCTCGTGAAGGATTATAAAACGACAGAGTCTGCAATGTAGGCTGGTCCCAAACCATTAAGAGCTTTAAAGTAAAATAACCTTAAAATCTGTTCTAAAAGACACTGGGAGCCAACGGAGTGCAGCTAAAACCTCTAAAGTATTTCTCTAAAACATTAAATATTCATGCTTTCTAGTTTCCATCTAATTCCTACAAAAAAATATTCTGAAAATGTACTTTCCTATTTCCATTACGCACATGCTTTCGTCATACTTAAGAAACAAAATGCAAATGGTAGTTTTTATACATTTTTATCTGCATTTGTTTTTTAACAGTTAAAGAACTTATTGAAACCTGTGTGGCTCTTTTATTCCCCTCGTCCTCCTGCGCTTTAGATTATCGGCTGTTCCTTTAGAACCACAGCTTTTTCCTTCCATATCAGGCAGGTAGCATTTCTATTAAACTCCACATAAAATACTGCAATGTCCATCTTTCTTGAAACTGTCTGTGTTCATCATCCACTTTCCTTTTCGGTTTGGAAAGAGACATCTTTGTCGCTCGCAGCCAAACAACAAATACATTTAAATTGTATATGAATGGGGTGGTTTGAGACCTCTGCCAAGTATACCAAGTTCTTTTTAATTTTTTAAATAAATGCATTTTCATTTTATTTTGCGGACTATATTTTTACATTTTATCAAGCATTTTACTTGTTGGGTTTGTCTGTTGGCTTATATCTGTTGTGAAAGATGGGAAATCATTCACTATTAACAGATTTTTTATTTATTTTGAAGAGGAACATTTTATTTCAACTGTTGCACATTAATATGAAATGGTGTCTGAGACTCCTTTCTTGTTGTCTATAGCCAGATATGACAGTTGTGATGCAGTGTTGGCCTGTGTGTGTGTGTCAGGCCGGTGAGTGTGTGTTGTGATAGACTCCTGCCTCTGTGACACTGAACAGGAGAAGTGAACAGGAGAAGTGTTTAATAGCACGGATTGATTGATGTTTGCATCTCGTTCACAGTAACAGATTTCCCTTAAAGCTGCAGGAGGCAGAAAGCAAAAAAAAGGCAGAATTTGAAGCAAAGTGGGATCTTCTTCTTGCAGCTTTTGCAGCCTTTCCTATCTTTGTCCAGCCCCTCCCACCACACA
>JAOVVB010161791.1:0-11606 GCA_028570985.1 Heterobranchus longifilis | reverse complement strand
TATTTAATCCATTCCTTACACTTTTGCTGTTGTGTTTTTGGTTTTGGAAAGGTAAAAAAAAAAAAAAAGGCATAATCCTCCAAACTCTTTAAATGTCAAGTATTGCTGATCCTACAGCCGCATGCAGACTGAAATTCAGCCATGCTTAGTTACGGTTGCTAAGCTATGATTGGACAATCGCTGTTCGGGGAAGGGGGGGTTAGCTACGTGTCAATTTGTAATATATTTGGTAGAGTAAGTTCAGGTGGTTTAGGTTTATGTGTGTCTGGTGTTCAGGAATCGAGTCAAACTTGTGAAGTAAATTCAATCTGTTTTGTATTTCCTGGCGTGTCCTCTCTTTCACTCTTCATAACGAAGCAGCAGGTTCCAATGAAGCCATCGTGGACCGAGGACCTTTACTGACAGAATTCAAAGTGAAACCTGTAGCCTCCAGCTTTTGCAGCCGTGTGGCTCATTCATTTACAATGACACACGGGGAGAGACGCGAGAGAGAGACACGAGAGAGAGACACGAGAGAGGGAGACAGAGAGAGAGAGAGACGGATGAAGAGCGCTCGGTAGATTCATGCTCGATCAAAGTTCTCTTTCATTCATACGTTTCTCCCACATACTCGTCGCTTTCAACCGCCATCACCAGGCAACAGTCATGGAGAGAATCGAAAAAAGGGTGAGGAGGGGAAAAACCAACAAAACGTGTTCATACATCATTTATCTTCATTCAGTCTTTTATCAATACATCAATTCATCAATACAACCGTGCTGATTGGGAAAGTGTGCAGCTTCTGCAAGTAAAAGGAGACACTTACTACCGTTTAGATCGTCTCCACGAATCGCATTTGAAGTGTAATAGCAGTAACGGATGAGGAAAATGAGGCGAATCAACATGTTGATTCTGTGATTGTTGTATGTTCAGCTCCTGAGAGCATGAACGCGAACGAGCCCATTTACCTGAGGCCATCCGTTTAGTTATTCCATTATAGGAGGCGCAGCCGTTCTGCGGGAGGATCAATACACAAGCATGTCTTATTCAACATTGAATTCAGGGTGGTGTTTGCTAACACATCAATATTGATAGGTGATAAACGCAGACTGGATCGGTGGAAATCGTTTGAGTAGACAACTTTTCCTGCTTTCCTTTTTTTTTTTTTTTTCCGAAGCAGATTGGGGGGATTTTTCCATTTGTGGGTCAGCACCGGATTCAAGACCTGCAGCTCCTCATGTAACAAAACTACCTGTGTTCAATGAGATCACAGATAAATATTCAATTACCACATTGTTAGAGTTTTAAAAAAATAGTTAAGAGTGCTGTAACACTGCATTTATGCCACTTTTATGGAGTATAATTGAGTTTCAGGGGTCATTTTGAGATGAGAATTTTTAACACTGCATTTTAATAAGCCTTTGTGATGACAGGAAGCCTAAAATGCCACTTGTTCCGTGTCTAAATAATTCATGTCTAACAGTTATTATTTGGCCTGTGCTTAACTGTTGTATTTTGGCCCTTGGCTCTCGATGCTGCACATTGCTGCTTGTTTTGCACCCTGAGAGAGAGCTTGTTGGAACTAAACAACAATTTCAGAGGAGAAAGAGCTCGAGGAGTATTCTGCGTAACCATGCGAGAGTTCATGTGCTTAGTGACACGTAAAATGCTGCTTGTTAAATCATTCTTATCTTCACTGTAACAACTGAAATCTTAGGCAGAAGCTTAAAATTGTAACCTTTAATTCGTTTCTTGTTTAAAGGTCATGAAAACCTATTTTCCCAATCAGCTCCTCACTGTGGAGTCCGACACAAACACACTGTTTTCTGTCAAAGTAAGAACAGTTTTCGTTTTCACCTGAGGGATTTTGGTATTTTTGTTTTGGACCTTGCTTTTTTCACTGGTTTGGAAAACATGATGTCACAGTGTATAATATTTACCACCAAGTCCTCCAAAGCATACGACCACAGGTTCCTAATACGACCCACAGGAGCGTTTCCTAAATTAGCACCCGTACAGCAGATCAACACATCCTCAAACCTAAACAGTCGCAGTTTTAAACACGTTATGAAACGAGTGCTGTTTATGCACCAAAACTACTTGGTTATGTTTAGAAAAAGATTGTGGTTTAGGTTACAATAAGTACATTTGTTACGTTACTTCAGTAGTTACTTGTGTGACGTAGAACCTGACGTAGTTACGTTGTCTAGTTATGTCCATTACATAACTTAACTAACATGCAAGTTAACTTGCGAGACAAGAACAGCGGTCTCCTGGATGAAAGTCCACCATCCATCCACCACCCAGACCTCCTCCCTACGCAGACTTTGTCGCTCTTTATACTAGGGCCGCCCCCTCTTAGTCGATTACTCGACTAATCGATCGTTTTGGTTTTAGTCGACTACATTTCTTCATTTTTATGCTTTTTTCATGTTGAATGACTTATTTCCAAGAAACGTATGAGCTCATCTCTGGTAAACACCAGATTTAAAGTGCTGCGTTTGCATGATTCTTTGTGGAGAAACTCAGTTCTACAGATCTGTTGATCAAATCAACTGATGGATTAGTCGACAAAATCAAGAATTTCTTTAGTCGAGGACAGCCCTACTTTATACTACGTTACATGACTTCCTGCTTTGCTCCCGCCGTAATTACTTTGTATGTTTGTGTATTTGCTTTCGATTGTAGAATTCCTCTTGTCTTGAATTATTTATCTGTGGGAGGTCTTTTTGTTTATGTTTTCTGTTTATGTTTCGATAATGTTTTTGTTTATGTTTGATCGATATTTGTGCTTTTGGTCGATTCTGGGTTAACATGCTGAATGTTAGCGTTTTTGATTATTGTTGATTAATGTGTCTGAATGGGTCGTGTAAATGACCAGACACGAAAATAAAACATTCATTCATTCATTCATTCACTAAGGCCACTAGAAGTCTCCGCCTAACAATAAATGTAAATATGTGTCATAATAAGCTGCTTGTAGAAACGATCTGCAGAGGACAGTCTCATATTTTCGTGCACCAGTCGGAGTTTTGCAACATTTGAATCCAAACATGACAGATGTGTTGTGAGCTCGTGTTGCCAACACTGCTAATCAAATCTGATCCACACAGCCCTCATGAAGCACATTTTTTTTGAGTGTTAAACTTTTAGTAAATAATACCCCAGAATGTTCTTCCCAAACTTTAACTTTCTTATTTAGTCATGAATATTTCATGTTATAAAGAAACACTTGGTCAGGGTCTTTAACAAATTCAGATGAATTTCAGCACCATGCATCATCAGCTCACCATCTATTCAAGCACTTTGTGAGCTGATTGTGCTGTTAAAAAGTGTTTTGGGAGCTGGAGCCTATAGCATGCAATGGGCAACACACATAGACAAACACATTCACACCTACGGGCAATTTTAGAGCTTCCACTTCACCGCAATTGTATATCTTTAGACTGTAGAAGGAAACACAAGCAGACGGAGAGGGTAGAAAGCATGCAAACTGTACACAAATGGCCGATAATACTGTAAGCCACACAAGTGATTTCCACACTTCTTCTCAGGGGACAAATGTTATCCGAAGGAATCAGGATTCAAATTGAGGTTTCAGGCCACTATTAAGCCTTAATGATTATGTGCGCAGTGGCAGCGTCATGTCACATGCATCATCTTCATGTGACAAGAAGATAATTTCCTTCAGAATGATTTTGGGATTCATTGTAATCTTCGTGTTGCCGAGCCTTAACTCCCGAATGTGGCTGTGGAAAAGCGTGCGATAATACAATCTGGGAGACTAAACAATAATCAGGGAGCTTTGTAGGAAAATGTGCCTTGGGTGAAGAAGCTAATACTCACCAAGGACCAATGAAGAGTTTGAGTTGCTGAGAAAGCTAATTACTCTGATAATTATTCTGTGCATGTGTGAAGGAGTGTGTGCATGTGTGGTGAAGTGTGTGTATAGGTGGGTGGTTGTGTCTGTGTGTGGAGGATTAATCGTTATAGTGAGTCTGTTTCACAGCTCCTTGAATGTGTCAGACAGATTCTTGTCAAACATACACACATGAACAACACGCATACAGATGGACACACAACCCTGCAATCTTTGTACAATCTCTCTTTGTGTAATACCCTTTTCCCACCTACATTAGTATGTACATGCAGGTTTTTTAAACACGGGAAAACCCACTAAAATAGACAAATTTACCATTGCCAGCAGAAGAGTATGCTTTTCTGTTTTTTTT
This sequence comes from Heterobranchus longifilis, assembly GCA_028570985.1. Lineage (NCBI taxonomy): Eukaryota > Metazoa > Chordata > Actinopteri > Siluriformes > Clariidae > Heterobranchus > Heterobranchus longifilis. The sequence goes on along the minus strand of JAOVVB010161791.1, from coordinate 7,395 downwards.
TCCTGGTGTGTCACGATCGATGTCACGAATGCACTGGAAAACAGGGCTAGTAAACAACACAATAATAATAATAAATTGTATTTATATACAGAAAGCAGCATGGAGGCCAGAGAAAACGTTGCGGTGACACGTGATTCGGTTGTTGTCACACGATTGATTGCGCTGATGCATCATCATCATGATACATATGGGTCAGTAGGGGCATGCTGGCCCTGCTAGAAGGTCCAGAAGGCTGTTATCAACATATTGAATGGGCTGACAACCTACTGTATTAACGATTATTGTGACTGGAGCAACGACAGAAGCCAGACGATGACTTATAAAGAGCATCCAGACTCCTAAAACACACGACTTTGCCGTTCGGAGCTGGAGCCGTGAATACTGCAGAGTCATTTGTCCCGGGAAGGAATGTCGAATGTCTAATAGCAACTTTTCCCACTAAAGACAGAAGCCAGATGTTAGTGGGTGTTAGTGGGGTTTTTTGTCCAGTGGGAAATGGGCATAAGTGGAAGTTTTTTTAGTCAATAGTGGACTGGAAAATAACCAAATACCACAATCATTTAAAATAATTTGACCATTAAAAAAAAATCAGGAAGTCTGTTCTTTTGATCAGTCAGATTCTGCAGTTTCTGGCTTCTGATGAGAATTGTTCGTGTTCTCACTCGCTTGGACAAGTCTGCGCCTTGAATGAATAACATATCTGAATTTTTAAATTGAGCCGCTACAGCTTGATAGGCAGCACACTGACAAGGTTAGAGGCTCCATTTCCTCTTGCGTTCAAAGGGTCGAGCATGGCAGAAACTCTGCTGAGATTTGACTGCAGCATGAATCAGCAGGAAACCCTTACCGTTAACACCGGGCCGTTCTCCCACAAAAGGATCCACACAAAGAAAGGAGCACATGAAGCGCGGGCAATGTCTGCGCATTGTCTGACTGAACAACCATAATGAGCCGAATGATCATAAAATATCACAGTATTGCAGCAGTGCAGGAAAACTGCTGATAGACAAAGAAGATCATCTGTTGTCCCGTTGTGTGGTGTAATCACAATTTCACATGAATGCATTAAGGGGATTAACGGAGAAGTGTGAAAAGTCACAGCCACGACATGGTGGCTTATACTGAATTTTTACACTACCTCAACAGAATTAAAAGAACAAGAAAGGCAGGTGAGGACAGATACATTGACCCACAGAAAGACAAATCCTTTTCATGCTGATTGTCTGATAAAATGTTTTTCGTCAGTCCAGGATTCTTTGGAAATCAATTAAAAGTCTTAGTTATGCATTTTTTGAAGATAATACTTCAACATTGTGGGTAATATGCATATTCGTTTTCATGCAGTTAGTTGAGAAGATACCACTCTGCTTTCTGTCCATTGACACTACAGCCAGTTGATGGTTAGCTTAGTTTAGCTTAGCTTAGCTTAGCTTAGCATAAAGACAGGAAACAGGGGGAAACAGCTAGCCTGGCTCTGTTAAAGTTAAAATCTGCTGACTAGCACTACTACTCTGAATAACACTACTTGTGTTATTGATTAGTTTAAAAACCAAAATGAAAAAATGACAAATTTGTGGTTTTAAAGCGAGTTACATGCCGAAAGCCAAGAAATAGTTAAAGTATGTAAAACCAAATTGTTTCTACTTTTTATTTTGTAAGAATAAAACAAGCTCAATATAACGTGTTAATTAGTAGGCTTTAGAGGTGCTAGTAGGCAAAAAAAAATGGACAGAGCCAGGCTAGCTGTTTCCACCTATTTACAGTCTTTATGCTAAGCTAAGCTATAAGCTAACTGTCTGTAGCTTCATATTTTGTGTCCAGCCATGAGAGTAGTATCTCATCTCTCAGCAAGAAAACAAATGAGTGTATTTCCCCCAACAAATGTCAAACTGTTCCTTTAAAGGAGACCTATTATGCTCATTTTCAGGTTCCGACTTGTATTTTGGGTTTCTACTAGAACACGTTTACATGCTTTAATGTTAAAAAAAAAACACGTTATTTATAGCTGTATTCACCCCCCTCCCGAAAAAGCCCAGTCTGCTCTGATTGCCTTTTGAGAAATATATGGCGCACCTTTGCAAAGGTGTCAGGCTGTGGGTGGAGATACTCAGATGAGGGGGGGGGCGGTATATTCTACTGAGCCTGAAAAAAGGGACAGTGCACACTAATCAACATTCCAACAAATGTAAATCTACCCGAGTTAGCTAAGGCTAGTTTTCATTGGCAGTCCCTGTTGCCTAATGTTGTTGGGCATCCTATAAAAAGATACCCAAATGTATGTGCACAAGCACTGAAAAAATAGCAGAAAAAGAGAATCACTATTCTCACCATCATGAGATGTAAATATATGAATACACAACAGCTCCATACATATTCATGTATGTTATTTATGAGGCATACACAAACTAATTAGTGTAATTGCATGTGAGTGTGTGTGGCTTCCACGTTATGTCCCTGCTCATTGCAGGCTTATGGTATATATATACTTTCATCTCAGTGGTGACAGCCAAATTCCACATTGTACTTGATGTTATGAAACCTCACTCAATAAATACGAAAGTACGCTGCTGATCAAGGCAAGGAAGTACCCTTTTATGAGCTCTACAACATCAAAGTAAAAAAAAAAAAAAAAAAAAATATCATGGCTTCCTCTCTTCAAAAGTCCAGGCTCTCTGCCTCAGTCTGAGGAAAGCAACCACCTGCTGGCAGCTCCTCAGCCCGGGAATCTGCAGAGCCATCCTAGATCATTTAGAAGTTAAGAGTATTCTCAAGGCGTAAATATATGGCTGCATAAGTGTTAGTCCTCCTCCTAAAAATAGATTTGCATCACAGGATTCTCATACAGTTGAGGCCAGATTTTCACTGGAAGCAGTTTGGTGCCTACAACAGTGATTAGCTGTAAGAGCAGCGGCGGCAGAGGTGGTGGTTCTGGTACAAAATGTACTGTTGAGACCTCCGTAGGTGTAGGAGGCCTAATGCAATGAATCATCTGTGGTGGGAGATTCCCAGCTGGTAACGATAAAGGCATACGCTTTCTCTAATTGGTGTTGTCTTTGTGCAGTTGATTTTATAGGAGGGTTTGACTCGTACGGTTACCAGGGGCCTCAGAAGACCTCCCACCTTCAGCTACAGCCCATGTACATGTAAGTATAGCTCTGTGTATCTGCATATCTTTCTACAAATGCCTTGTTGAAATACTTTGATGATGTTTTTATCACACACCCACAATATTAGTCTTAAAGATGAGGATACAATTGTGCTAAATGGTGACCAGAAATCCAGTTTTCATTCCACAAATACACTCCAGGGGCCGTTTTACAGAAACCTCTGATCTTCAGTTTTAAGATAAGAAGAGTCTAAGATAGGAGTTCTCACAATTTGGTATTACAGAAGCAAATCCTAACTAACTTTAGGAATCCCATCTTATCTTACTTCATTCTGAAATCCTACTTAATCGAACATCGGTTATCCACTTTTATGTCTGTTACCTAGCAACTGGCGCTACTTTTCTCATCTCGCCGAGCGAAACGACTTTGTAACCGTTGTTTTTCTCATTGAAACATACAAAAAATGGAGCAAAAACAACAACAGGTACTAAAATTCAAGACAGATGAGTCGGAGGATTGCATCTGTTGAGAAATCTAAAGATGTTCTTTTGGGGAAAACAGAGATAATTCGGGAGATTAAAGAAAGACAGTGGGCTAAGATAGCTGACACAGTCTCTGTGGTATCCAACATCCAATGGAGCAGAAAGAAAATAAGTACACTGACAAGTGATACAAAGAGGAAGGCAGCTCTGTTGTGTAAAAGCAATAAAAGAGCAGCCATACGGATTAAACAAGTTCGCTAACACTACCTGGTGGAAAAGTCAAAGTTAAGACAACTTAATGGTTATCTTAAAGTTAGGAGAGTTTGATTAAAGAGCCACTCCCATGAAAATCAAGTCTGTCTATATGGAGTTTTCTATATGCTACAAGACATATCATGAGTGAAATGAGCATCAACACCATGGCTGAGAATTTCTGTCTTGAAACTGCAGTGTGCCAACAACAGTCTCAAAAATCCAGATTTTCAGCCAGGTTTTATGACATCACGTCTTAGAAACCAATCAAGTCACTGGAGTATTCCATAGCGTAACTATGGCAGCAGAGGTGGGCGGGGCTTGAGGCCAGATCCACTTTTTTTGTGGGAAAACCATGTTAAACAATACAGTTAGTATAGTATAGTAATCATAGCAGAGTATTTTTACATACTTTAAAATGTTTTAAAATGTGACTTTAATGTTATTAGTAACACCTGTGCTTTTTCTGCTATGACAATTTCAAAATGTCTGCTGTAAAATAGGACTATTGTGTTGACCTCTTAGAAAGTGTGTAACACATATCGTTAAATACAATATTTCTTTCCCAAAATATATTCTACATAAAACATGAAGTGTGTGGAGAGTTTGGGGGATTTACTTGTCAGATACTCTAAAGAGTTACAGTGGGAGATGAGACAGGTTTTTGTATTCTGTGTTCAGTTCTGTGCTATTTTCAAACTGCCTCGAGATAATTACATGTGGCCAAGAGGCTTCTTGCCATATTCCCCATGGAAACAAATTTATTCCCATCATCTTATTTTGAGCATGAGTCAAATTAGCAGCCATAAGAGATTCTTTGTATGCCTGAGTGGTGCTCAAAATGTACGCTGAGCAATCATTCCTGTCAACTTTGTTCTTGGATTGTATCTGTAGTGTTGTAGCAGAGGACAAATGATGATGTGTTGATGTTTTATAATGGCACCCTGAGTTTACTGACTTATAGTCATTTTTAACTACTGGAATGCTATTTCAGGTTTGTGTCCCTGGGCCTCTAACAAAGTCCCTGCGTACAAGCAAAGAATACTGGATGTTGTTGATTTGCAAAACGAAAGCCTTCCGATTGCTTTTTAAAAAAAGATTCTTTCTTCGGCTTTTTGCCCTTATTGATAGCACAGATCAACAGGAAATGGGTGAGAGAGAGGGGGTAATGTGCAGAAAAAGGACACGGGTGGGAGCCAAACCTGCGGAGGACTTTAGCCTCTACATATGTAGCGCACGCTCTACCACCAGTCCGCCCCCTCCCTATTGCTTTTTATCTTTCACTTTCTGGTACTTTGTTTGTATCAATATTAGATCTAAGGACTATTAGGGGATGGAAAGTTTGTTTAGTGTTATTGGCATTTCAATGACAGTTATGTAATTGATAATTCATTTATTATGCTATTCTGTACTATTCCCTTCTCATGAGAGGGAGAGAGATTTGAAACTTGCTTTTACTTACTAAAGAAGCAGAAAGAATCATCACTACTTTTTAAGAGAGCCATTTTGCCTTTTGATGGTTTTCTTTTCCTTTAAGGCTTCTGGATTTTTTTTCTTTTTATTAAAACGCCACAGACAAATTACATAGACCACATTTACAGTGTTATGTTGTGTACAAAAATGACATTGCGCACTTTGGCATCGTTCTGGTTTATCTTCAGAGTTCATGAGATGTGGTGAAAATACATGGCTCTTTATTTTCTGGCTGGATGTGATCAGAAATTACTGACAGTGAAAACTTATCGTTATGTCTAGAAGGTAACCCTAGATTTGCAAAAAACTGACAAAAACTCTGGCGAGACTCATTTCCCGACCACCGAACCCCAATCATACCATTCGAGGTTAATGCCTAACCTTACCCGTCTCGCGAGACTTTGGCAGATCTAGGGTTACCTTCTAGCCACGACCAAAACTTATTTCAACATTTGTCAAGATATTTCTAGTTTCATTAAGTACATAAGCTTTATTTTTTATTTTTTCCCCCTTTCAGCATTACATACGGCATTAAATATACAATGAATTGTATGGAGGATGAAAAATGACTTAATTTAATACAGAAATAAATACATGAATGAATGAATAAATAAATACAGAAATAAATACATGTATACATAATTAAATAAATAAATAAATACTGGAATACATAAATAGGAAAAAAAAATGCTGATATAAGTACATAAATAAAATAATAAATAAATGTTAAATATGGAATTAAATAGATACATGCATAAATACATAAATGCAAGTTGATAAATAAACAGGACATACATAAATAAATAATAATAAAATGTATTTATTATTTTATTTCTGTATTTATTTATTTTCCGTATTTATTTATTTATTTATTCATGCATTTATTTATTTATTTATACTTAAGTCATTTTCCGTTCTCCATAGCAGTGTGCAAATGCCGTCTGCCGTACAACTGTCAGTAGTGTCGATATAATTGTGTTTCTTTCTTCCTCTGTGAACAGGAAATGATTCTGACCCAAAGATTCCCATTCCGCTCAACAACAACACTCTTCCACGGCCCGACTGTAAGTAATGTCACCTCCACATCGTGCTCTACTCTCTGTACCCTCTGTAGCAGCTCCGTGTATTGTCTATCATCGGTGGCATCAGCCTGATAAGACGGTGACGATTAGTACTGAGAAGTCTCTCTGTAGAGCAGTGCACATTAGTGAAACCTTCTGTAACACTTTACTTAAAGGTCATGTCTAGAATGCATTACAAGCTCATTCATAAGACACTATAGTGCATTTATAAGGCTTTATAAAAAATATTATACATGTTTATAATCATGCATGACAACTTATAACCAGGTTTATAAAGTATTATAAGTGGTGGACATAATGTATTATAAGTTCAGCATTCATAATATTTTGTAACTTTGTTTTGTAACAAAGTGACACCTTTTTTTTGCCAAGCTTGAGAGAGAAAACATAATATTTCGTTTTAGACTGAGCTGTAGAACAACTTCTAATTTTGAAATGAAATGTAATGATTTGTTTGCACACTGCAACACAAATGTTGTTGTGTTGTAAACCCACGGGGGTCTGGTACTTTGTGTGCATGGCAGGAAAATAAAGAAATCAATCAATATATAATACTACAAAACGATTATGAGGAGCAGTATTTGCTGGCTGCAAATGAAGTGTAAGACAAAAAATATATATATATATTATTTAATTTCCAAAACACACATTTCACATTTACACGCTGTGTAACCGAGGACTCGGATTCTTCTTTCAAACACTGAAACACTGTTGGTCGTATAAAGAATTATGAATGCTGAACATATAATTCATTATGTCCACCACTTATAATACTTTATACATCAAGTTGTCATGCATGATTAAAACATGTATAATGAGTTTTATAAAGTATTATAAATGCATTATGCCTTATGGATGTGCTTATAATGCATTATAGACATGACCTTTTAATTAAAGTGTTACCAAACTTTCCATAACCAAGGCGTATGATTTCAGAGCCCGAAGAGAAGGATTCATTCTGCTATTGAAGTGCACTCTGTCCCCCCCCCCCCCCCCCCT
>JAOVVB010161770.1:0-11607 GCA_028570985.1 Heterobranchus longifilis | reverse complement strand
GGAGGGGGGGGGGGGGGGTGAATGTTGTAGGCAGTTTTTTTGTCATTCGGAATAATAGTCATATGAATGGAGAAAACATGTCAAGAGATATTATTCAGAATTTATATAACAGGACAATTTTGACACTTCAAGCAGAAATGGCAGTCATGCAGTGTTACAATAGAGCGTCCCCTGATGTGTCACAGTTATTTGTTTGTTTGTTTCTTTAAGAGTTGTCCAGCATGTTTCCCACTGGTTATCTAACAAACGGTGACACATTTACCAGAGGTGGTCTCCCCTGCTCCACAGACGTTATCTTGGTCAGATGTTTCTGCTGACTCACACACCTGCTACACTCACATTGTCGAACCTTGTGCTTTTTGTTGGCAGACACATTGTCACCCCCCCTGTTGTTGTCATAAACACGGACGCACACGATGCCTGTAGATTTAGTGGAGCGTAGGGGAGTCCAAGCTTTTGTTATAAAATGACTCATATTGTCATTTGTGGAACGGTGACTGAAAGGAAATTAGAGCTACGTGTTCTGTCATTAATTTGTAAATCTAATAAGAACTGTATTTATTTAATATTGTGAATTTAAAGAAAAAAAGATTAAATAATATTATAGGCATGGGACGATATGAAAATTTCACTTCACGATTATCCTGGCCAAAATAATTGCGATTCACAATATTCTGGTAATCAACAAAATATGCTCTTAAAACACACTGGAATTACTTTATCTTAGTATCCTGATTTTTTCTCAAAACATTGTGACTTTTTTTTTCTCATAAAATTGTGACTTTTTCTCTTAACACTGCAACTTTTTTTCTCTTAACATTACGACTTTTGTCCTCAAAACAGTACAACTTTCTTTTAAGAAACAAATATTGTTATTGCATCACAGATAGGACACTGTAGTAACGTGCGGTCAATTCACAATATTCATGATTATCCCGATCATGGAAATTCACCACGATCAACTTATCGTTAGTGTTTTTAATCGAGATCCACGATAAAATCAATAATTGTCCCATCCCTATAATATTCATCTCCATATTGCATAGACTGCAGCGCTACCTGCATCCTTATCCTCATGACTTTGCATCAGTGTTTCACCAGTGCAAGAGGAATGAAATGGCAATTAAATTTGGGGAATGAAATCTGCATATTCACATTTCAAATCTCTGCAGATGTCATCGTTCTGTAACAGGAACAAACATTAGTCTGCATCCTCTTCTGTCTAATTTGTTTCATTAGGTCACTTTAAACTGGAGATCTCCTGTGTGTCAGCGTGGACACAGGCATATTTAATTTATTTAAATAGATTCTCGGAGGAGGTCGTCTGAATAGATTTTGCTGCATAAAATTAACATATCAAAGTTGATATTTGCTTGATGTTTTGTCAAAACCAGTGCATCCTGAAATAATAATTTCCCAGCTGTTTATCTTTGAGTCACTGTCCCTTTTTTTTCCAGCGTCAACATCATGAAACTTCGTGACATTGTAACATGTTTTTGAATGTTTAGCCGTATCAGTGTTTTAACCACCCTTTTGTTAATTGCTGTCGTCCTCCAGGTTCTTACTGCAGAGTCTGGAGGATTTGGACTCCAGCCTCCGCAAGCTCAACTCTCGACTGTTTGTGATTCGAGGCCAACCCACTGATGTCTTTCCCAGACTTTTCAAGGTGACGTCTGATTTAAACATGAAGATAAAAGTCCCCGGGGTGCTTTAACCCTTTTAAAGCTTCAGTGTCTGTCACATTTTTAAAAATATTTATGTTTTTTTGTAAATTGATGGCACACATAGGTGGGTTCTTTTTTTTTTTTTACAAGCCCTCAGGGATTTTTTTCATCCTTCCTGTGCATTTTCTTTTGTTACTGTATTCGCACAAATTAAGAACTGAAGAGGGTTAAACATGGTGTGCAAACCCTGTTTGTTCTATTACATATTCTAACGTGTGTTAACTCCCTGTTCTGCAGGAATGGAATATTTCTCGTTTGTCCTATGAGTACGACTCTGAGCCCTTCGGGAAAGAACGCGATGCAGCGATTAAGAAGCTGGCCTGTGAGGCCGGAGTGGAGGTGACAGTGCGCATCTCTCACACGCTCTATGACCTGGACAAGTGAGTCAATATTACACCCCAACACCTCTGCTTTAAAGACACCCGTTACACAGACAATGAGGCGTTATTGTTTCCGAGGTATTTGACCGTTTGTGTACTCGTTTCCTGCAGGATCATAGAGCTGAATGGAGGTCAGTCTCCTCTCACCTACAAGAGGTTTCAGACCCTCATCAGTCGCATGGACGCAGTGGAGATGCCTGCAGAGTCCATCACGGCGGACATCATGGGGAAGTGCAGCACGCCACTGTCCGAAGACCACGATGACAAGTTTGGCGTCCCCTCCCTGGAGGAGCTGGGTGAGTCGAGATCACGATTAAAAAAACCCACTGATAACCAAAATATGAATTTATGAATATGAAATATGAATTTTCTATTATCGGGATAATGGTGAATATCCTCAGTTTACTACAGTGGCATATCTGTGGTGCAATGAAAATATTTGTTTTTAAAAAAAGTCTTAATGTCTTAAGAAAAAAGTTGTAATTTTTTGGGGGACAAAAAAAACATAATATTAAGAGAAAAAAGTTGTAATGTTTTTGAGAAAAAAGTCGTAATGTTTTAAGAAAAAAAGTCGTAATGTTTCGAGAAAAAAGTTATAATGTTTCAAGTTAAAAAGTCAGAATATTTAGAGAAAAAAAGTTGTAATGTTTAAAGTTAAAAAGTCGTAATGTTTTGAGAAAAAAGCCATAATGTTTCAACAAAAAGATCGTAATTTTTGGGGGAGAAAAAAGTTATAATTTATTTTTAGAAAAAAGCTGGAATTTTTTTTGTGAAAAAAGTCAGAATGTCCCAACAAAGCAAAAAATAATGTAAAGTGATTCCAGTGTGTTTTAGCAGCATTTTAAGAGTTTTAATTATATTTTGATGATTATCGGGATAATATCGTGAATCGCAATTAGTTTGGCCAGGATAATCGTGACATGAATTTATCATATCATCCCATTCCTATGGGAGTTTTTTTGTCCACATCAGTAGTTTGTGTTCAGATAAAGCATGAAAACATAAAACACTCCAAACTGAAATTCAACATTATGGGCTGGATTTGAATGTAATGTTTTCCCTGCAGGTTTCGATACTGAAGGTCTGTCCTCGGCTGTGTGGCCCGGAGGAGAGACAGAAGCCCTCACACGACTTGAGAGGCACCTGGAGAGGAAGGTCAGTCAAATCAGAGTGTTAATGTTCATGAAAACAAACTAAATCAACTCTGAAAATGTGTTGCTGTCGTGCGTGTTCTCACCTGATCATGTGACTGTGTTGTCATCAGGCGTGGGTGGCCAACTTTGAGCGTCCCAGAATGAACGCCAACTCGCTGCTCGCCAGCCCGACGGGCCTCAGCCCGTACCTGCGCTTCGGCTGCCTCTCCTGCCGCCTCTTCTACTTCAAACTCACCGACCTCTACAAGAAAGTACGTCACCGCACGCCCCTCCATCCTTCTGCTTTCTAACTCTCTGACAGACTTTCTAACAAACACTCAAAATAAGTTGATTTCAGGTAAAAGTCGTAATGTTTCAGGGAAAAAGTCGTAATGTTTTGAGAGAAAAAGTAGCTTTCTAGTAGTTTCTGTAGTTTTCTTTTTATGAAAAAAAGTTGTATTGTTTCAAAAAAAGTTGTAATTTTTTTTCAAGAAAAAAGTCGTAATGTTTTGAGAGAAAAAGTAGCTTTCTAGCAGTTTCTGTAGTTTTCTTTTTATGAAAAAAAGTTTTATTGTTTCAGAAAAAAAGTTTTTCGTGAAAAAAGTCGTAATGTTCTGAGAAAAAAGTTCAACAAATCCAAATGTAAGCTAAAGTCATTCCACTGTGTTTTAGTGCCGTTTTAAGAGTTTTAAGCATATTTAATTATCGGGATAATATTGTGAATCACAATTATTTTGGCCGGGATAATCTTATCATATTGTCCCATGCCTAATCGTCAGCAGAAGTTTCCTAAAATCTATGATTTCAATCATTTTCATGCTTTCTTTTTGATTTTTGAACACATGAATGAAAGTGATTTTTCTGTGGATCTCTCAGATTTCCTCCTATGTATTTCGTATGTATTCCACTAACATGCGTGTCTCCTGCCGTCTCCCCTCCAGGTGAAGAAGAACAGCTCTCCTCCTCTCTCGCTCTATGGGCAGCTGCTGTGGCGTGAGTTCTTCTACACGGCGGCCACCAACAACCCCTGCTTCGACAAGATGGAGAGCAACCCCATCTGCGTCCAGATCCCGTGGGACCGAAACCCCGAGGCGCTCGCCAAGTGGGCGGAGGGCCGGACGGGCTTCCCCTGGATCGACGCCATCATGACGCAGCTGAGGCAGGAGGGCTGGATCCACCACCTGGCTCGGCACGCCGTCGCCTGTTTCCTGACCAGAGGAGACCTGTGGATCGGCTGGGAGGAGGGCATGAAGGTAATACACACTTTTATATCTGCTCGTCTTTTTCTTCTTGTTATTCTGTTTATTTAAAATATTCCCCTTAATATTAGTTTGACAGTATTTAAATATTTAACTATCAGATCTGTTTAAGTTAATATCAGAAAAATGGTTTCTAGTTGAAGAAAATGAAAAGAAGAAAAAGGGATTATTTACCTTTTTAAAGTTGTTTAAAAAAACAAAAACTAAAGACTAGTTTAGTCTACTTTTTTATTTATTTAGTTGTTTTTTTATCACTATGTTGAGTTCTGTTGTCTTTTTGTGTACATGATATGCAACAAAGAAAGACGAGTTTATGTTTAAGTTTATGTGATGAAATGTTGCACAGCACGTTTGAACACGTATGTTCCTAACATGAGGCGTGTGTGTGTGTGTGTGCAGGTGTTTGAGGAGCTGCTGCTGGATGCAGACTGGAGTGTGAACGCCGGCAGCTGGATGTGGCTCTCCTGCAGCTCTTTCTTCCAGCAGTTCTTCCACTGCTACTGCCCCGTGGGCTTCGGGCGACGCACGGACCCCAACGGAGATTACATACGGTACGCTGACACTCTGACACGCTGACACGCTGACACGCTGACACGCTGTGGCTCATTGATCAGAGATATTGATGGATAGACTTTACAATAAATGGCGCCCCCTACATGCTCAGGACCCTCTCTCCATGTCTTCCCTCAGGCGCTACCTGCCCATCCTCAGAGGATTTCCAGCTAAATATATTTATGATCCGTGGAACGCTCCGGAGAACGTGCAGAAGGCGGCCAAATGTGTTATTGGAGTTCATTACCCCAAACCCATGGTGCACCACGCAGAGGCCAGCCGCCTCAACATCGAGAGAATGAAGCAGATCTACCAGCAGCTCTCCTGTTACAGAGGCCTCGGTAAGACCACCACACACACACACACACACACACACACACACACACACACACACACACACAGATATCAGAGTCCTCACATCTGTAACATCAATACTAATATACATTTAATAATATTTAATATATTAATACAAAGCAGGAACAACAACAAGGATCACCTGAAATGATCAAATCAAAATAGTCAAAATCAAAAAAGTAAAATACTATGGAATAAAATAAGTTATTTATATATATATATATATATAGATATATATATATATATATATACACACACACAATTGTTACATTTTAAAGTGCAGTTTTCTATTGATACTTTCTTTCGACTAAATAAAATAAAAAGATGAAAAACGATGTAGAATTAATCAGCGTTAACTCCTCAGGCAGGTTTTTGCGCCGAGAATCTAAAGAACAAGTCGGCTCTTGTTTTTAATTTAGACTTGAGAATGATTAATAAGGTGCATACCTCTTCTTTATCTCCCTCTTCCTTCTTCCATTACCATTTACTGTAAACTTAAAAAGAAAGAAAGATTGTTCTTTAACTTAAAAAAAACCCACAAAAACTAAGTGGTGATATTGTAAACATTCTAAACTGTTGATGAGATCTTGTGAAAGTTGCCGTACTGTGAATAAGCTGTTGACTGTGTGTCGTCTGTGTCCTCAGGTCTTCTGGCTACAGTTCCGTCCACGCCGAACGGTAACGGTGCCGGAGAGACGTCGGCAGACGGGATGACGTTTCCCGCTGAGGCGACGCACACCGCTGCAGCTCCGTCTGGTGCGTGACTTCATAACCTCCTGTGTTCTTCCTCTGTTGTCTCCGGAGCTGAAGTTGAAGTTCTAATGAATTGGTTTTTTTTAACAGGCGGCTATCAGATGGCAGCTCACTCCCAGGGAGACTGGCAGAGCGGAGTCATGATGTTCCTGCAGGGAGATCCACAGACCAGCACGCAGCAGCAGCAGCAGCAGCAGCAGCAGCAGCAGCAGCAGCAGCAGCAGGGTGAGGACCTCATACTACACTGTTCATTCATCCCTCATGCCTTATGCTCACTTTCCCCTTTATACCTCACTGTTTTCTTGTATTTCTCACCCTAACCCGCAAATTCCACCGGGCACGTCTGCGGTGCGTTCCGGCTCCGACGGGAGCACCGGAGCTAATCGCGGCCACTCTAATCAACACTTGTGATTCCACCAGACGCACTTCCCAGAAACGGCTCTCCACTGTGCTCTGCTAAAAATACGCACCAAGTCTATTTTTGACAGAAGCTGCGTCAAGCAGCACAGAGCAGATCGAGCAGAAGGAAGTGAGACAGAAAAAGCATAGTGCATCCTTTCGATTTTCAAAATAAAACACCACGTGCAGTTAATTTAACTACGTAGCCTTCTTACTCATGACAGAAGCACAACAATCAAGGGAAAAGCAGGGAAACACGAGAGCAAGCAACGTCGGGCAGGCAAAATAATCTTTTGTTTGTTTGTTCTCTTTAAAACGCTCCCGGTGGGCGATGACGCCGTGAGGAGGACGGAGAAAAACTGTCGCGCAGCCGGTCCGCGACACAGACGTGCTCTGTGGAATCCGTGTTTTATGTTGTCCTGCAATACTCAGTAGCTTCTCTGCTAATCCTTGAATCCTGCTGATATTTCAGGTTACGCCGGCACCAGTTCCAGTATGATGTGTTACGCCCAGAACGCACAGCAGATTCCTGCACTTCAGAAAGGTGAGAACTGATGACTGATTTATCTCAGATGCAGCTGCTCCACCAGCCGGTATCTACTGTGCTTTATAGTCCAGTACTGTTATCCTCAGCTATCAGGGTTTTTCCTGCATTTTCCTTAGCACACCCAAGGAAAATCACCAGCACCAAAATGATAAGAATTGAGAATAAAAATATCAATTCAAATCCTCTCTGAATGTGTTTCATCCCCACCAAAAGCCCATTCTGAGCCAGGAAAAACCCTGGCAGTGCCTCTTTTTTTTTTTTTGTGACAGCGATGGTAAAACTGTATTTTCTAACGTGTTCTCCTGTTTGTTCCATCAGCACGTGAACACCACGGCATCGCTCAGACCGCCGGCAAACGCCACAGCGAGGATTCTGGGAACTGCAAAGGCCCTAAAGTCCAGAGACAGAGCGCCCACTAGAAAAGGTTCGTTGGAAACTTCATTCAAGCTGAAAATGTCGCAATTTTATGAGAAAAAAGTTGTAATGTTTCGAGAAAAGTTTTAATCTTTTGAGTAAAAAGTCACAATTTTATGAGAAAAAAAAGTTGGAACGTTTCGAGAAAAGTTTTAATCTTTTGAGTAAAAAATGAGAAAAAAGTTAGTAATGTAACTCGTAATGTTTCAAGAAAAAAGCCACAATTTTATGAGGAAAAAGTTGTAATGTTTCAAGAAAAAAGTTGATTATCGGGATGATATCGTGAATCGTAGTAATCGTGACATGAAACTTCCCCATCGTCCCCTGCCTAAAGTCAGTGTATCTTCCTCTGTGCAGTTTGTGTTGATCAGGAGTGACGAGATAATTGCTGAAAGTGCATTTAGTATTTAATATTTTTAATTCTAATGAATTTGTGTCTTTCTGTCTCCTTGCAGAGCTTCTGCAGACACACCGAGGACACAGCCGACACAAAATGGACACTAAAGACTTACATTTTTATTATCTCAACTTTACACTGTTGCATGGACACAAGTTGAAGAGGAGCATCATAAAACAAATAATAACGAGACTGTATATTATCAAGTGGACTGCACGCCCCCGGCCAGCGCTGGCGTCAGCGGAGCGGCTGTTACATCGTGCTCTTCTCTGGGTTTTTGTTGCTGGGACAGAAAGAGTCCTTGTGTATATAATGAATTTGCTAATTTCACATACAACTTGTACATATTTGAATATTGTATGTGTGTTTTCTCTCTTTGTGTAGCCATAGACCCATTGATATATTTTTGATATGAGAAATTGTGGATGGATCTTCTTTTTTTTGGGAAGATTTTCAATAAATATGAAAACATTTGTAGACCGTCCATTTAAAAAAAAAAAAAAAAAAGTGATAAATCTTGTATGTATTAATACAGCTGCCTGTCTTCATTTATTCTACTTCCCAATTTTCTCCTTTTTGAGCCGTCCAAGTGTTTTAATCATTCCCTTTCTATCTCCGTGCTAGTTTTTAATCCACCGTAGCAACATCTGTATGACGTTTACTATTCAGCCCGTTGTCAAGGGTTACCGAGAAAAGGCGACAGGAATTCCTCATATCATGGTGCCCCCCCCTCCCCCTCTGTATAATTCCAAATAAATGTACCATTTGAGAGAAATGCTTCACTTTTGTCTTTTTCAATGTGATTGTTTAATTAAAACTTGGTTAAATACATAAAATGATTTCAGTCTTTTCTTCAAAGCTTTTAAAACAGTTTGCTCTGAAGATCGGCTCTTCTGATTGAGAACAGAAAGCAGCTTTATGTCACTTAAAAATTCATACGTGTGATATAAAAATGTCAGACAATGATTGGCAGAATATGTGGAAAATGTATCAAAATATGTATAAATGTGTAGTACTAGAGAGGGACAGGCCGATTAATGACATTTTGAGATAATTGGCATTAAAGTGCAGAATGTGCAGATCTACAAACAAAAACAAAGATGCTGCTTGGTGGTTCTGTGCACTAACATTTTAGTTTCATTTTATTTTATTTATTTCTCTGTCATGCCAACATTTGGCCCATCCTTCATGGATTACGAGACACAATTTTATTTAACAAACATAAAAGTCTTCTGATCTTACAAAAACGTGGAGGAGGGAAAAGAAAGAAAAACAAAAAAATTAATGAAATTAAAACAAAAAACCCAAGTGAATTGTTCACTAAAGGACTATTCCATATCATCTCGATAAAGAGTTTTTATTTATGTAAGTTTATATATTTCAGCTGCTATCTGCTGAATACGTGTTAAATACATGTTCATTTTAAGTTCAGCAATTTTGTGTCACATTTGTTATTACTATTAATATTATTTTTTAATTGTTGATTTTATCAGATGCACAAAGAAAAACCCCAAAAAAACATCGGCTATCAGTATCGGCATCGGACATTGAAAAACCTGTATCGGTCGACGACGAGTACTAGATGCAGATCACTCGCACATGTTTTGGAAATGTCTCAAAAATATGAATGTTTTGGAAAATAGTATACCAAACTTTGCTAAATATACTTGGATATGAGATCCCTATGAGCTACATGGTGCTCTGTATGTGTGATTTCAATTATACTAAAGACAAAGTATAAATTAGGGATAAGTATCTGGTGAAAATATTGTTGATAGCTAGAAAAAAAAGACGGTATTTCCTACCAGGAATAATGGACGGAGACAGAGGAAATCTATATGAAAACCAACATATTGTTTGAGATTACAAGAAGCACAGATGGAAGAAACATGGGAGAAATTATTATTTGTTTATTCCAAAACAAAGACTATGAAAAGGAAAACTAATTTAGCTGATAAAACTGAGAGAATGGATCAACTACTAAAAAAGTAAAACTCCCCAAACAGAAACTTTTTCTTTTTGTATTCTGTATTATTTAGTTTTTTGTTGTTGTCTTTGTTTGTTTAGATGCTCATCTGTGGGTTTTATGTGTTTATAAATGTTGAAATCATCAATAAAAACGAAAGTGAAAAACAAAAGAAAAAGAAAACATGCAAATACACATTTATATTTATTTATTGCACAACATGTTCAGTTAGAAAATCATTTTGTTTTTAATTACAGCAGTAAATCTTAATTTACAGGCAACGACTGGCACTCATTTCTCTGCATCATTATTTCAGTGTTTGTCAGTTTATTCCTCGACATACATACGTGGCGCAGTACTTTTTGAGTACGGTTTCAAAACAGTCACAGTGTCGTATTTTCTCAGTATCAAATCAAAGAACCCTGATGAAACGCATGTTCTCGGTACTATAAGTGTGAAACCTTCTCAAATAACATTCACAAAAACACCGTTTTCCCCCACAAACCCTCCTCGTACAACAGCATATGGCAGCATATCAGCTAGAGTTGCAGCAATGGCATGAAAATTGTGTACATGTAATTTTATTTTCAAAAGGAAGACACATATTTCCATTACAAAAAAAGAAAAAAAAAGTTTAAAATTTTCAGTTATAATCAGGGCTCCTACACCTTTTCCAAAGTCAAATTCAAACACCTTACAGCTGCAGTAAATGACATATTTAAATACTGTACATACAGTATATACAGTATACTGATCATTGCACTTCTTCATCACAATAAACAACCAAAGTTTCCCACTTTCTCTCTGAGAACAAACAAACAGCCGCAACAACGTCAACAGCTGCAGGTGATGTGTGAGTTTCCTGCACGAAGTGTGAAACAGATGAAACATCAGTCGGCAACTCTGTAGTAACCAAGGCTACGCCCTTTTGATGCGCCGTTACGCAATTTTTTTCTCAACATAATTATCTACTCTGACCTCATGCCGACCCCATTACATCATCTAAAATCACCTGTTGAAGACCGTTTTAAAAAATGTTTGTTTTTTTGCATCTGAGCCATTATGTCATCACCACTTTTCAACACAAAACCACGGCCGGGCCGAGAAGTCTGGAAAAGTCTGGAATTTTGAAATGGAAAATGTGGGAGGAGCCCTTGTTGTGGTCGTGTGCAAATCTCAGACCGCTGCGACCCAAACCGTGTGTTCACACCGGACGCGAGTAAATAAGTCGATGTAAAGACGCTGATTAGATGCGAATTATGCAAATTGGGCGGCGCGATGACGCGTGAATGACTCGGATGACGCGGCACGATGACGTGAGTTGAAAGATCTGAACTTCCACAGCGAGCGTCCTGAGAAATCGCGCGAAAACAGAAGATTCCAGCGTCCAAATTTACACGAATTAAGCGAGTAGATTAATTTATTTGCGTCCGGTGTGTACACGACATAACCGTGTGTTCACACCGGACGCGAATAAGTTAATTTGCATGAATAAATTACATATAAAGTCAATGTAAAGATGCGATTAGACGCAAGTTCCGGTCGGGGCGGCGGAGTTGAAAAATCAGAACTTCCGCAGCGAGCGAGTAATCGCACGAATAAAACGAGTCAAAACAGAAGATTCCAGCGTCCAAACTTGCACGAATTAAGCGAGTAGATTATTTAATTGGTGCCCGGCGTGAACTCACGGTAATATCGACAGATCCCGACGTTCACTCCTCTGCAGATC
>JAOVVB010161759.1:0-11607 GCA_028570985.1 Heterobranchus longifilis | reverse complement strand
CGAAACATTTCGACTTTTTTCTTGAAACATTACAACTTTTTTCCGTAAACATTCCTACTTTTATTTCTGGAAAAATTACGACTTTTTTCTCGAAACATTGTGACTTTTTTTCTCTGAAAATTACAACTTTTTTCTGTAAACATTTTTCTCACATTTTTCACTTTTCTGGAAACATGACGACTGATGCAGATCTACAAAAGGACCAAAAACAAAGAGCTGCTGCTCGGTGGTCCTGTGCACTAACGTTGTTTATATTTATGTAAGTTTATATATTTCAGATGCTGCTATCTGCTGAATAAGTGTTAAATAAATGTTCATTTAAGTTCAGCAATTTTAAATTGCTGTAGGTTATTTTATCACATGCAAAAAAAAAACAACCCAAAAAACAAAATCGGCACTATGAATCAGCCACCGGCCGCCCTGCTCTCTAAATATCGGCCATTAAAAACCCACATCGGTCGACCACTGGTGCTAGAAAACATATGTGGGGTCTTTCCAAAGCGTGACCACCTCTGCACTATTTATTTCACAGAACTGAAAGTGTTATTGGACTGGATCCTTCCAGACAGTTCCACGTTTTCTGTGCTCTGGTTTAATCCTATTACATGTCGAGCACAAAGGGAGATAAGAGGTTTACGTTCCTCACAGACTGAATCTCTCTCTCTCTCTGCTGAGACACCGACAGCTACACGTTTGGTCATTTTGATACGAGTGTTGACACTGATTCTTATAGCTGCCACAGCGTCTATTGTGGAGCGTAGAATAAAGACATCGATAAGAGGATTGGCTGCCAGGAGACACTGATGATGAATGAAGATCAGGTGAATGACATAATCCACAGATGGGTAAGTCAACAATATTCTATCACTGAAATACAATTTATCTGAGGCAATCACTCATTTTACCCATCATGATGATGTCGTGTGATCTTCAAGTGAGGGGAACTTTTGTGTGCACTTTGAATAACACACACACACTGATAAACAAGCTGCTGGCGTCAACGTAAACAAGAAGTGCTTATTGTATCTTGTGCTGTCCTCCTCATTCACTACTGCGACCGATCAAAATACAAAAAGATGTCAGGAAAATCATTTAATTCAATATTTGTTTCTTATGGTTTATTCTGAGAATAACAATCTGCTGACATCCGGAGGCAGTTTGTCAATTTTTAACAGGATGGACACAGTTTGTTTTGTTGACAGCGACGAGCGAACCACCTCATGAACGCCTCTTTTGGTTCTGTATTTAATAATACTCTCCCCGCTATATAGTGTAGAGAATATTATAGCTCCAGCTGTATCGTGATGTATATCGTTAGAGATATGAAATGATCTATAACGGGATAGAAGACTCCAGCTTCCCACATTGTTGTTTAATTGTATGTTATATGTATTGTTTATGCTGTTTGTTTTTTTAACTATTGTACTTATTGTGTTACTTTTTATAGGTTGCCTAGCAACATCAGGCAAAAGGGACTGCTGATGAAAAGTAGCCTTAGCTAACTCGGGTACATTTACTTTTGTTGGAATGTTGATTAATGTATACTGTCGCTTTTTTCCAAATAAATAAATTAATTAATCAATAAACATGCAAGGATCAGAGCGTAAAATGCCGTCCAAATGACGTAAATATTGCCGTAATGCAGTTCGGCCGCTGGTTTTTCGACATCGCGATAGAAACGATATAGAAAAATAGGCATTTTTCTATGGTTTTGATGATATATATCATCATATGGCCCAGTCCTAGCTCAGAGACAAAACTGACAGAAGGAAAGGAGTCAGAGAAAAAGTCGCAATTACAAATCCGTCTGCTACTTCAGCACCATGGATATCGCTGTGGGTTTATCAATACACACAGCACAGTTAAGGCCAACTTATGCTTTCCATGTCCACGTGTGCGCGAGGTGCGTGTGATGTAAATATCATCACTGCCCATGATCGAGACCTAACCACGACAAGACTGCAGACCTCTGCAGTCGGTGCGCGTGCTGCCAGAAAAGTACGCACCGCTAGCTAGTTTGCCAAGAAATAAGTAAAGAAGAAAATAAGACGATCTTTTTTGTTTTGTTCTTAGTCTAGCTTTGACCTCTATTTCTTTTATTAAAATGTTTAAATCTATCTTATTTTATAAATTTTTATTCCTTTATCTAGTTTTTATCTCTCTGTTTTATTAGTAATACTCTTATTATAGCTTTTTAATCTATTTCATTATGTTCTTAACATTTTGTTGTCTCGCGTGCATTGGTGCATTGGTTATTTTAAATTGCTTTGTCTTCTTTATGGTTTTATACTTATTTGTCTGTTTGTCTGTTTGTCAGTCAACAGTGAAGCACTTTGAACTGCATTCACTTGTATGACAGGTGCTATATAAATAAAGTTTGATTGATTGATTGATAACAAAAGAGAGGTAGTTTGAGGAGATCCACTGTTACATTTATCTAATTCGTCTTTAAAAGGAATACAAAGACTAAAAACTGGAATAGAGAGGTGCACGTCCACGTGATCCGTACGCTGTTAACCTGCCACCCGGGGGGGTGGCAGGTTAACAAGGGGCATGATTTTGGTCATTTCACTAAAAGGGGGGGGGGGTTAGCATCTCCTCTCAAATCACCTCCTGCTGACATCTGATGATAACATCTGGTGGTGTTCTGCCTCCATCTTTATTCAGCAAAACACTCCAGAAGAGGATCTGCAGCCAGAGGACTACCAGCAGTTCAAGAACCTGGGGTGTGCCTGTCTCACCGAGGGCGACGGCACACAACTACTGAAATTCCTTCAGGACGATAAAAACCAGGTATTCTCCTCCGTCACCAACAGACAGATCTGCTCTGTCCTCACTAGTAAGGTTGTCACGATACCATATACAATACTAGTATAAAAAAAACATACTCCATACCTCTTTTGATACCACGGCAAAAAGGAAAAAAGGGTCCTTGGCACATAAAATTGGATAATTTTTGTCTTTTTTTTCTTAAACAACCTGAACTAGTGGTCGACCGATACAGGGTTTTCAATGGCCGATACCGATACTTTGAGAGCAGGGCGACCGATGGTCGATTTATACTGATGATTTGTTTTGTTTTTTAGGGCTGTCCTCAACTAAAGACATTTTTTAGTTGACCAACACTCATAGGATTTTGTCCACTAATCAATTAGTCGACAGTTTCTCCAAAAGAATCACGCAAAAGCACCACTTTAAATCTTGTGATTACCAGAGATGTGCTCATAACTTTCTTGGAAATAAGTTATTTTGCATGAAAAAAGCATAAAAAACGACTAATGGACTAAAGAAATCTTAGTCAACTAAGACCAAAGCAGCCCTAGTTTTTGGGTTTTTTTTGCATCTGATAAAATAGTCTACAACAATTTAAAAATAACAATAATAACAAAGGCAGCATCTGTTTTTGGTCTTTTTGTAGATCTGCACACTCTGCACATTAATCGGCCTTATGATCTGAAATAATTGACCCATGCCAATTATCAATTATCAACAATTATCAACACAGGCACTGGACACAAACCAACACAGTTGATTTTCTTCCTCATTGTTTTATCTGTGCAGCCCTGGGTTGAAAATCTGATTGTAGATCTGCTTTTTTAAATAGATTCAGTACTTTGGATACTATCGAATGTGGATATTGTATCGTTTAAAACACGTGGTATTGAAAAAATATCGATACTTTTGACAACCTCACTGACTAGTAGTGAAGTGACGGTGACGTAACAGTGTTAATCTGTCATACTGCACTAAAAGCACACACACACACACACACACACACACAGTAGCTACTGAAGCGAACAGCAGCAGCCACTTCCACACTATGCTGAACTCCTCTGTGCCGGCGGCCTCCTGACCCGGAGGTGCGGGGAGGAAACAAGCGGATATTCAGTCAGATTTCTCGCTCCACTGATAACCCTCTCCAGTACGACACTCCTCTAAGTGCCCTTGGCTGTCCCAGGTCTCCGCGCGTCACGCAGTTGTGTGTAGCGTACTTTTAGAAGCATGTGTTGCTCCTTCCTCTTTCTGAGGCCAAAGGGCTTCAAATGACTGATTATCACAAGAGAAATCCCTGGTGTTCATCAACGTTACAATGTGGACTTTTTAAATCCAGAGCATCTACCAGGGCTGGGAGATTAATCAAATGTTATTTTCAATTACGGTTTTGGCTTCCAACGATTATGAAAATAAGATAATCGAGATTAAACGATTATTGTGCCGCATTTCATTTCACAACGACGCTCTCGTTTTGTCTTGTGTTATAAATCCAGCGCAGCACTTTCCTGTTTTCACTGAGTTACTGACAAGAATATGTTGAATATAGTTTACCAAAATGTTGAATATGTGTTTTGTTTTCAGTAGTGCACTACAAGATATTTGATTTCATTTATTTTATGTATTATTTTATTTATTTATTATATTTTTTTTTTTCAGTAGGTTGTGGAAGTGCACTAACAATATTTATTTTTATCTAATTTATTTGTATTTATTATTTATACATTATTTATTTACATGTATATATATTTATACATTTATTTATCTATTACTTTTTTTTTTTTTTTTTTACTTTTAATTTGTTTTTCAATTAAATTATTTTTTAAAGTTCAAGAAAATCCACTGTTAAAAAGATTTTTTGTAAAGTTCAATAAATGCATGATGCTTCCAAAGTCGGTTAATAATTGTGTTAAGTCATCGTGATCTCAATATTGATGAAAATAATCGTGATTATTTTTTTGATTTTAGCCCTACCAATAAAGAATGTCCATCATATACGTACATGTGGCTCTAACGTTTCTTCTCTTAAAATATCGAGACAAAAATCGACAGTGTGGTACATTTATAATTGATACATTTCTAATGAATTGCTTGTGTAAGCTCGAGTCTTTCAGCAGTACACAATTAAATAAATATGAATAATTAAGTTTCCAATAATAAGCACATGATGAATGAATATTTACTTTGGTTTAAATGAGTTTTTCTTTTAAAGGACATTCATATTGACCCTCGTACCAAATAACAGAATTCTTTCCAGGTAAATTGTTGTGAAATTAAAGTGTAACTCATGATTACACACACAGGTAATATATGATGATTGCTTTCTCTTGATCTTAGGGGATTGTGAAGTCTATGGGTTGTGTTCTCGTGGCCCCTCTTGTAAATGAAGTCGTTAGAAAAGAGAAGAGTCCTGATCACTGCCAGGCCGCCATCACACATCTGACCAGGGTACGTACAAACATTCATCTATAATCAATGACGCGTGCTTCCTACACATCAGCGCTAACGTCTGCTCTGTCGTCTAGACTTGCAGCCAGAATGAACTCCTGCATTGTTTGCTCGAACTCATTGAAGTCATTGATCCAGGAGCCATTTCTGAGACCATCATAGCCCTCGCTCCACATCTCCAAACAGGTAACACAACGCCGCCGTAACACTTTCTGTGACACCTGTAACTCTTGCATAATGCATGAGGAGCTGATACGCCCGTATAATGCTTTACAGCGTCCTCTGACAATTACAGCCGCAGCGATTAGTCGGCTAATCGATTAGTCGAATAATCAATTAGTGGATCGACAGAAAAGCAATCAGCAACTATTTTGATAATCGTTAAAGTAATTTTTCATGCAAACATGTCAGAAAATGCTGTTTTCCTCCTTTCAAATATGGAGATTTCCTGTTTTTCTCTGTTTTGTATCTTAATATCTTTGGGTTTTTTTTCCATTTTATATCATTTTAAACAGAATATTTTTGAGTTTTTCTGTGTTTTATATCCTATTAAACTGAATATCTTTCGGTTTTGGACAAAAAAAAAAATTAACGACATCACCTTGGACTTTGAGAAACTGGGATGGACATTTTTCATTATTTTCTGACATTTTATAGACCAAACGATTCATCGAGAAAATAATCGGCAGATTAATCGATTATGAAAATAATCGTTAGTTGCAGCCCTACTGACAATATTAGGCATTAAACCAATTACCATAATACTTTACGTGGGGAAAAACTGCTCATAGTTTCCATGGTGTGTAAAGGACATTCATGCAAAAGGTGTCGTAACTGATGAAGACAAAGGCCTCGGTTACACTCGTCGTTTCAATGAGACTTTTATCATCCGATCACAGCAGGACGCATTAACTGTCAGGTCTGGACAGACCAGATCCGGCTCACATTGTGATCCGATGACCCAGACCACATCCCGGAGTGATCAGGATCACATTCTGATCATACAGCTCAGGTGTGTGGACAGAAATCTGGACACAATCCGGACAATTTATCAAACGTACGTCTGCATGACGAGTATCTCTCCTAAACCAGACATTCCCAGATTTTGCTGCTTCACAATAAAAGCTTATAAATAACAAAACAACAGGGGGCTTTTATTGTGAAGAATATATAGCAAATTAAATGTGTTTATCAGTGTGTTAGCAGAGATTTGTCAGCAGCTGGAGCACAGCTGAGACCGGCGTCTCTGCTGATCTCTCCGCAAACAAAGTGCGTCTCTCATTACAAAATAAATGAAATATAAAGAAAAGAAGAAGACGCTCTTGTGCACCAAGTGCCATTTTGGTTGCATTGTGTCAAATATGGACACACAGCTGATCTGATCACAAAAGTCACATTGAAAAGACAAGTGTAGTGTAGTGGACGACCGCTCTACCTCCCATAAAAATGACCACCTTTAAAAACAAAACCCTGACCATTATAACCTTCATGAAGGGAGGATTTATTGCAGGATTGTTGTTGTATTAGACTGCATTAGTTTTAGTTGTGTAACTAATAAACTGTAAAGAGTAAAAGTCCTACTACCTAGAACACTGGTTCCCAACCTGGGGGTCGTGACCCCTACTAGGGGTCGTCAAAGCTTCACGGGGGGTCACAAGGCTTTCTTGATTTTAAGGGGTGTAAGACAACCTTTTAAAAAATATATACAGTTGGCCCATATCTCTGCATTTCATTCATTTGAAGAAAACTAAATGAAATTGTGATTTTTAAAGTTTGGATTATTATTTAAGACATAAACTGCAAAACAGACTCACAGGATAAGGGCACTATTAAGTGCAAATATAAAAATAAAAATTTAAAAAAACATAATACAGAGTGTAGAGGCAGAAAACTTAAAGTTCAGTTTTTGTCCTTTCACCTTCTTTCAACTTTCCTTTAGTGCCCTTTAGAAAAATATGTTTTTTGGTTTTGCAGAGTCTGTTTTTAAGCGTGGCACACTGCTGCCGATCCACTAAGCAGCGGCACAACACTTTGAACTGTCAGCAGTAGCAGCAGCTGCATGGTTTGTGAAAGTTAGTGGAGGTTAAGGTTAGTATAGGTCGTCAGAAACTAGAGTATTTGTGAGTTTTCGCAAATCTAGGGTTACCATCAAGACACATCCAGAGGGGAAGAAAAAGATTGGCATGTGGGATGGCTGTGAACAGATTTCATCCAGGGCTCCAAAAATGCTCGGGCCGGCCCTGTGTGTGTGTGTGCGTGCAGCATGTTGCAGGACAGACTGATGTATCCCTTGCTCCTACAGCTCTGTTTCCATCAGGGTTGTTATCGGAGCAGCTTTGTTGAAAGAAAAGTGCAATAGTTCTGAGCTTTGGGAAAGAACTAATCACTCAATCAATTTTTTTCCCCTCTAAAGGCAATAAGATCGCCAACTGTGGAAAATCCAAGGTAAGGGAAATGAAATGTGGCTTTATAGTGACATCTGCTGGCCATAAAATAAAAGGGCAATGTTTTAACTTCTGCATATGTTCAGGTCAAATGTGACTTGCTATTCTAACATCTGATGTTAACATGAGATGACATTGAATATGTATTAGTAGCCCTAATCCCCAGATAACAATGACCATTGCTGTTTTATTGTTTACAGCCAAGAACTCCTCAAGAGGAATAAACTGGACAGAACAGGAACTGAGGAGAGTGCTACAATGTAATGCTGTTATATGTGTAAGAATATGGCTTTTGTACTAATAAAGTGTGTGTAACCTTGCTGTGTTTATGTTTGTTTGACATCACTGCTGCTCTGGACCATGCTCTGGAATTATTCTGCAAATCAATACAAATCAGTACATAAGATTGATAGGCCCTCTCCCTGTAGTATCGGTTTTGATAGTCAGTTATTGGTTAAAGTAATTTTTCATGCAAAAATGGCGGGAAAAAAGCTGTTTCACCCTCCCAAATATGGAGATGTCCTATTTTTGGTCTTTTTTATATTTTCATTTCAAAATGTTGAAACCTTGAGGTGCAGCATCTCACCTTGGACTCTAAGAAACTTGGATGCATTTTATTTTATTTTATTTTATTTATTTTTATTTTTTTTACTATTTTCTGATATTTAATAGACCAAACGATGAATCGAGAAAATAATCAGCAGATTAATCGATAAAGAAAATAATCGTTAGTTGCAGCCCTAATCAGTAGTATTAAAGATAACACCTGACACTTTTCCCTGTAATATTTAAGATTCAAAAGACCTTTATTTTGTCATTTTCTCTGACAACAAAATCACAGCTGCACCTCCGATCAGGTGCACAGTCAGTTATAGAGATATAAACTGTGATGTCTGCCTGACATCTAACTTATATAATAATCAACTCGGAGAGTTTTATAATTTAAAGGCAAACATAACAATATAAAGCATAAAATATAAAATACAAAAATATCAAAATAATATAATAAGTATATAAAAGTACCAAAATATATTCTATAAAACAACTATACTAATTTACCAATAGTGGCAGCCATTGAATAAAGCCAAGGAAATACTTTTAGGCATAAATAATACCAATATAAAATGCTCCATCAAAAGGATCACGTGATCATACCTCTGCCTGGAAAGGACACGCCCCCCTCAGGTGCAAAGCTCCACCTTAATGAGAGTTTAAATGCTTCCTGCTTCGCTTTGTTGTGTTTGGCGTCGTGTGGTCTGCTTCCTGTAAGTGGACTTCCTCGTGTTTTTAGGCCTGCCGCACCCAGTGTCGGTCAAGATATTTGACTTGCATGTTAATTATTTTCTTGTCTGTGCAGAGCTTCAAAGCACACCAAAATACCAACCAACAAATGTAAGAAAATAAGACGCTCTGCATTGCAAGCTCAGAATCACGCCTCCTGCGTCTTCTGCTGCAGCAGCAGGCCTATCTCAGATAATATAGAGTTTCATAGTAAACGCATGGTAGATGTTGAATCAGGCTTTCAGGCTTTTTTTTTAATAGAAAAATGTTTTCATACTTCCCCCAAACAAGGGATAGAAACCCGGTGAAAAGGAGGATGTTAATGTGGTTCCTTTTTTTCTTGTGGTAACCAAAACGATTCTCACGGTGGCGCCATAAGACCAGCATGATCACAGCACGAAGAGCCTCAACTTCCCTCCACAGGCCGACAAGAAGTGACTAAAAGAGGGACATCAAACCACCCACACACTGTAACAAGTAGGTGAAAAATTTACCTTTGATAATCTAAAGTTTGTCGCTGATATTATCACGTCTGAGAAATATTAATGCAGCAGATTACATCAGCGATAAAAATAAAATAAAACAAACAGGGGGACTATAAAGGAAGAAAGGAGGAAAAATAAGCCAATTCCTGCAACGTATCAAAAGTGTAATATAGCAGAACACCCTGTTTTGGTTGCAGAAAGGGCCTGCACCACATTAAATGCATTGCTCATACTTTAAACAGGACGTCCCGTTTTTGCTAAAGCCGAGCAGTGGCATCGTCGGCTGCTGTGTTTTCATCGCTGCAGCACAGATGACAAAGCGCATTAATCATACCGCCAGAAAACTGCGCCTGATTAATTATCCCTGAATAAATAAGTCGTTACAGGCAGAGACAGGAGCTGTCAGCTGGGTGAGTCCCAAGGACCCCCTGCTCTCTCTCTCTCTCTCCCTTCTCTTTTCCACTCTGCCTCTTGAATTTGTGTGGAGAGAGAGAAGAAAAAAGAAGGGCCGAGTTGTAAAAGTTAACACAGCCTACTGCCGAGCGGTTTTACCGGTTGTATCCTCAGGGCTCAGGTCAGCTGCTTTCCATAAGGGCTTCAGTTGAGGTAAAAGCATGAGAAGCCATTTATCACACAGTTCACTAGAGCTGATAACATCACAGCAGCAGGAGGAGGAGGAACAACAACAGAAACAAATGCACACCAGAGACAGGTGTGAGAGGGCTGATCAGTTACTGTTCCCATAAGCATTTACTGTAGGATCTGCTGAGACTGAGGGAAACAGAATACATGAAATCATTGCATGGATGGAGCATTTTAAGTGCAAGATGTTGACAAAGCAGCCACACACTTCATGACAAGCGCCTTCTGTTTCTCTGCTGGTCGTTCGTTCCAAACTTTGTGACTGCTGTTCTTCATCAGGGGTGGACAAACATTTTTTTATGGGCCATATACAGAAAAATCCAAGGCGTCATGGGCCAAACAATAGTAAATAGTAATAGTAAATTTGAGAATTTCCCCAAGGGGATGAATAAAGTATCTACCTACCTACCTACCTACCTAAACGAGTAGTTTTCAACAAGTTACGCTGCAATAAAATCAGTGCTTCTACACCAGAAAACCCCATCTGCCAAAGAAAATGAATTTTCTATCAAAATAACTATGCAACACGACTAAACAGTTTCACGTTTGACATTACAGTAGGTTGTTGGTGTGCTGTCATTTTACAAAAAGTATTTCTGTATCGGCTTTTACATTTTATTTAAATTAATTCAACACTTTTAAACTCTGATACAGCGCATGGCCTAAGTGCATACTTCAAATATGATGTGACGATATGTGTACATCTGTAAATATGTTAAGTCAAAACAGCCAGAAATGCCCAAATATTGGTTTCTGTGCCAAGAGGTTAAAACAGTGATAATTCCACTAATTTTCAAATAAAAGTGTTCAAAAAACAGTGCAAAAATAAAAGCATGTGTACAAAATAAGAACTAGTAGTCTTTGTTTTTAAAAATGTACCATAGTTAGGCCACCTCAGTTCTAGATGGTGCAGTGTGACTGTGTTTATGTTTTAATGGGCTTGTCCTTTCATAAAGGAAATCATTTAAACAATTTTAATTATGTGCCTGTAGTTTTGGCTTGAGATGATTTCTTCAGTTCTCTTAGTCGTCTCATGCTGCTCTCTGCTGTTTTTTGTACTGTCTCTTGTGTATTTGTTATGTGTATTTTAAAGGGTTGGGCAATGCAAATTAGCTGAGGCTGCAGTATAATTTAGAGCTGAACAATTCTGAAAAACTATCTAATTGCAAATATTTTGACTGATATTGCAATTGCGAGATGATTTGAGTTGCGCGATACTCACTGTTGGGAGTACGACTGAACAATTAATCGCAATTTTATCGAAATCACATTATGGACTAGTGCAATATACAAATCTTAGAAGGGTGCAATATTTGTTAAAGGCAAGATACGTGTCAAAATAACATCCTGAATTAAATATTGTGGTGCTGCAGAGATGTCCCGACCTCCAAATCGTATTCTACTGACGTGAGATAAAAATCTTTGTTTGGCTACAGATCCTCGCACCATGATCATTTTAATATATCTTTCAATGAAAATGAGAATAATTATCAGTGTTTTTCCTGCATAGAGAGATTTTTGGCACCCCCCCCCCC
>JAOVVB010161749.1:0-11607 GCA_028570985.1 Heterobranchus longifilis | reverse complement strand
TACGACTTTTTTCTCGAAATATCACAACTTTTTTCTCTAAACATTGCAACTTTTTTCAAATAAAATTGTATGTTTTTTTTCCATTTTACTAAAATCAATTTTAAATACATACTCGTATATCTTTATTATCTATGCCAACTATTTATGCAAGTTATGACGAACAACCACAGACGCATTTTGCTGAAAGTCATCCGTTAACGTGGTCGAAATACCGGCGTGCCGGGTGCCGTGAAACAGTGCGAGAGCATGTTCTCGTTGATGTTGTTATTTCCCCGACCGTACATACTGCGCATGTGTCACTCTCAAAGATTATTAGGAAGAGAGATGACTCTCTTCCAAAAAAACGATGAGAATGTTATTGATTAAGTGTTATCAATGTTATTAATGCTAATAATTAATGTTCTGGACTTATTTTTCCAGCCAAATTGTTATTTTAAATATCGCATCGGTATCGGCCCAGAATTTCAGTATCGGTGCATCCTTAGTATTGTCATTTTTAATGACGCCACCTCCTCTTAGAGACCTCTAAGTGTTAAGTTCCTCAACATCTATAACAGGCTCTTCATTTTTTCCACTTCCTCAGGCACAAATAACGCCCGTCTGGCCGCCATGCTGCGGCAGCTGGCACAGTATCACGCCAAAGACCCGAACAATCTCTTCATGGTCCGACTGGCTCAGGTGGGTGGCAGCACAAAAGGCACTCTGTCTGTAACCCGACACAAGGGATCTTTAGGGAACGTGTGAGTATTGACTGTGCCGTTTGTGCGTCCACAGGGTCTGACTCACCTGGGCAAAGGCACACTGACGCTCTGTCCCTACCACAGCGACAGGCAGCTGATGAGTCAGGTCGCCGTGGCCGGACTGCTCACCGTGCTCGTTTCCTTCCTCGACGTCAAGAACAGTTAGTTTATTCTCCTCCTGCTGCTTCGACCCTCTGCTTCCACTCACACTTTACATTTCTGTGGCCTCATTACAGAAAAATATCCTGACTGCGTGTCCTATCTTAACTTAGGTTTCAAAGATAGGAAAATTCCTGTCTTCCTATTACAGAAGCAATTCCTAAACTCATGTTTGTGTCCTGTCATATCTCAGACCTCCTGTCTTATCTTAAGAAATCCAAACTCTGACTGTAAATTGGATTCTTCAATCGGCACTCGTCCTGTCATGCCTGGATCTTTGATTAAAATGTGCCGGTATCCTACTAAAGATGGACAAGACATAATATCAACGCCTCTCACTGTCATGGACAAAAAAAGAAAATTTAAATGTATTCATTAGTTGAATTAAATTATTTAATTTTAATCGATTGTTATTAAAAAATAATTTAATTTAAATTATTTTGTATTAAAACATAATTTAATTACATGTATTTTTATTGCAAAATAATTTAATGAAAATTAATCATCTTGGCAGTCGATATATACCCATTAATACATTCTCCGGGAAATTTCAAGCATCATCGGCTTGATTAGTCTTTCAATCATTATATTTTGATCATGATGTCATCGCCACACACACCTAACTACAATGCTGCTGTCATTTTTGGCAGTTATTTTGAATTTAGGACAGGGTCTAGGCCATCCTAACTTAGGATGGTTCTGTAATAGCTACATTCCTATCCTATGATAAGATGTTTTTCCCTA
This sequence comes from Heterobranchus longifilis, assembly GCA_028570985.1. Classification (NCBI taxonomy): domain Eukaryota; kingdom Metazoa; phylum Chordata; class Actinopteri; order Siluriformes; family Clariidae; genus Heterobranchus; species Heterobranchus longifilis. The sequence continues at coordinate 9,964 of JAOVVB010161749.1, read as the reverse complement.
AATGCAGTTAGGAAACATGTTTCTGTAATATCAAAGATCCTAAATGTCATCAGGATTTCAGACTTAGGAAGTTTCTGTAATGAGGCCCCTGTTTTGTCATTTTAAAGGTTGTATTCCCTCTGTGTGTTAATATTGCTCCTGGTGTTCCCTGTGTGCGTTGCAGTAATCCTGGGGAAATCTCACTACATTCTCTACGGCCTGGTCGCAGCCATGCAGCCACGTATGCTGGTCACCTTCGACGAGGAGCTACGGCCACTGCCCGTCTCTGTCAGAGTTGGACAGGTGAGGACCAGGAAAATTACTATTATTATAAACAGTCTGACAGGGATGTTTGTAGAAATTCTGCTATTCAAACAAACGTCATTGACTCTTAGTTTGACATTTTGGGACATTATAGAGAGTCCAGGGGCTGACGTCTTTTTGTAGGCCAACCAGGAAGTTTTGGTGCGTTCCAGTTGAACTGAGAAGTCAGAATTTTCTGAGCTTCCATCGGAAATTTCAACAGAAACGCCCCCTGAAGTCGGGAATTTCTCCTCACAATCCAACATGGCTGCTCTGTGTATCTACAGTAGTGACAGCTGTAGTAATATACTGTTTATTAGCACTTCTGTCTTATCTGTGTCTCATGAAATCACTTGTGTTCACAGTACTGTCCAACTTCTATCTGTGGACATGTAGCTACCGTGTTTTTTATGTGCAAAATACTGCGTAATGTGTTATTAACTGGTATTGCTAACAACAGCTAACCTGGCTCAAGCTAGTTAAATAACGTTTTTTTAATAACTATTCTTTTACGTGAGGGTATTTGAGTGGAGACCAACATCCCAATACTTCCATTGTATTTAGAAATGATGGTGGAGAAGTAATTTTATCAGCAACAAAAATCCAATAATTGCGGTCTGCAGGAGAAACGGCTGTCTAACACGAGTCTGTGTGATTTGTCTCCAGGCCGTGGATGTCGTGGGCCAGGCAGGAAAGCCAAAGGCCATCACAGGTTTCCAGACTCACACCACGCCGGTGTTACTGGCTCACGGAGAGAGGGCGGAGCTGGCCACAGAGGAGTACCTCCCCGTCACCCCCATCCTGGAGGGCTTCGTTATCCTCCGCAAGAACCCCAACTATGAAACCTAGACTGTCCCTCCTATAAAAAAAAAAATAATAATAATTCTCCCTCTGTAAGGGTAGCCCTCCATGGCTCTTGGCAGTTTGTTATATTTGGTTGTTTTACTGCATGGCTGAAAAGAGCGAGGCAGGCCTATCCTTCTTCTTCTTCTCTGTTGTCTGCGGCCCGGCTCCGGCAGTCATAAAAAATGGATGTTTGGGGGTCTGGTTAATTGGACCGGGATGACACAGGGAGGGTAAAAAACTGGGACCTCATCCCACTCTACATAGATGGTTTCCTCATCGCCCCAATTTTGATCCACGCGTACCGAACCAGCTGTTTGACTGTTTCAAAAGTGGGAACTTTTCACCACCCTTCTGTATACGTCATCGGTAAAATGAATAACAACTGCTTCAGTTCACATCAGTGCTTCAAATGTTTTTCTTTTCTTTTCCCCACTACTTACATCCTCAGTCATCTTTTTGTAATTAGAGCATTTAAAAAAAAGTATGTATTCGTCATCATTCGTTTTTATTTTATTTTGGTTTTTTGTTACAGTACTGTAAAAGGTTGAATCAAAAATAAAAAACTGAGATCCACATGGTGGAAATGGGATGGATGTGTGTTATGTTGATTTAGGTGCAGAGTATGTCATGACTGGTTTATTATAATTTACTCAAACTGAAGCAGGCTGCAGTTTCTCCACAGGGGGGAGCTGTTTAGTCAACAGCGTAGGGCAGAGAAAAGTTACTATGCACACATGTATATTCTGTACACAAATATAAACACCTGTGTGTGGCTGCAGTAGTTTGGAATTGCAGATTTATATCAGTCACCTAATAACAAAAGTGATAGCTTCTGAGATTTCTAATGCATACATTTTAGCTGAAATAACTTAATAAAACTATTAATGTATATATAAATAAAATTGTAATAATTAACTTACAGCGGGATACTCCTACAACAGCAATTAGGCTTAATACATTTAAAAATAATAATTTGTTTCTCTTTCTAAACCTCTAACAATTACACTGTTTACCCTGAAAGACATTTGAAAAATGTTAAGGGTTTTGTTTCGAAGATGTATTGTTGTTGACAGAATTGCTTAGGGTTTTTTTTTTTTCAATTTAAATGTTCGATATCCTGCACTGGCTGAGAAGTATTTTTGCTTTAGCCCAGATTTATCCCATGAAAATATTTTAGATGCATTTTCTAACTGCTCTTTAATAATGGAACCTATTTATAACCTAATTGTAATTTAACAATAGTCATTCTAATACATTAATCAAAGTGTATTTACATAGTACCTTTTGAACAAATAAAATGCACTTTAAAGTGTTTCTATAAGCAATTGGCAAAACAGGAGGTTAGAAATAGTAACATTTATAAAATAGAATAAAAATATATCAATTAATCAATATTGATTGTTGATGTTGTACAGAGATGATGTTATACTGAATTTTATAATTTTTGTGGTTTTATTATTTTACTCTGGCCTTTATGTAGTGTTTTATAATTTTTGTAGTTTTATCCTTTTTATTCTATTACTATTTGTATTACTTTATTTCTGTTTTATAAACCTTTCACCATAAATTATATTATAAAATTATAAAACTGTACTGTGCAAACACGACAAAAGATAATACAGCCCTGGACATGATTACTGGGAAAGTTTCACGTGATGGGATTTTGCCGGAAGTACCTAGCTACCGGCTTCCGGGAAGATTTTCCGTCCGTCCGGCTCTGCGGACTCAAGGAGAGAAAGGTAACCGCCACGGTCCTGGGCTAAATTGTTTATTAAAATGCCCAAAATTTCAGATAAGTGTCAAGTCACTGTTTTATAGATACTCTGGAAGGACAGTCAAATGTACGTTAAGCCTTTTAGGGTGGGTATAAAGCTGTGTGTGGTGACTTTCTTCAGTGGTTTCTGCTGACTGGTGTTCCTACTGTGTTTTCAGGGATTAGCTAGCTAGCTGCTTGCTAGCATCCCATGCTAATGCGACGTGGGTGTTCTTTCTTCACTTTAGCTAGTCCAGCTAGCAAGCTAACACTACGACAGACAGCGACAATGCGTCCTTACTCGTGTGAAGTTTAGACACACGTTATATTGTGTGTAATATATTATATTTAATAGGTGACAAATAGACTGTCGCATCACAATGTTGTTGTTTTCGCCGGTTAACGCAATTTATGCTGCTAGCTATCCAACTGCTAGCTAGCTAGACAAGCTATATATGTAGCAGTAGGTTAAATCACCCTAGTCGTGTTTTGCCCTGGTACCAGCCTCCTAGCAGAAAGTGCTGGAGTTTGTGTCCTCGTATTTGCCAGCCTGGCTGCATATAAAGAGTTGTCTGTTGACAGTTGTGATTGTAAATAACATGATAACTTGATATCCGAGACCATGTGATAGTGATGTAACGTTGGTGCCAGCAATTTGAAACCATTTATGTCAGGCGGTAAAAGTATTAAAGGTGGTTAAAATGTCTGGTCTGTTAATGCAGCAGTCTCCGTTCATGAGCCAAACAGACGTTAACGTTACTCTTCTAGTTTCCCAGACAATAAAACATATGTGACATTGTCAGATATTTATTGGCAGTTGTAACGTGCATAAAGGGATGATGTGACAGTGTCGGTGGAGGGTAAAGAAGGCTGGAGAGTGATTTGACAGGACCGTTGTTTTGAACCTTGAAGCCAGGCTGTGACACCTTCATTAGGGCCTTGCTGAGTTGGTTGACAGGTCGCTGTAATGGAAGTTATGCTACATGGGAACTTGGCAAATGTGGGATTTCTCATCAGCATCTCCTGTAGTGTGTCAATGTAAACGGAGGCTGTACCGGTGGTGATGTTGCTTTTAAACCGGTGCTGCGAAAAGACACGGAGGTGTCTGACTCATTCTGTCTAGTTACAGTAAACGTTACTCATTGTCACGACACCGTTGACAGCACTGCTGCTGTGTTTATACCTAGCTAGCTAAAGCTTCAGAGCATAGTTGGTAGCTGAATGTGAGTAGCATATTGAGCTAATTACATACGAGTGTACGAGCTAATAACCGGTAGGTAGCCACCTTCTTATCTTGACAGTTATCTAGGTTAGTATTCCCATTCATTGACACGACCGCAGTCACGCCTGTCTGCATTGTTGACTCCTTATAACGTCGTTTGTTTGGTATGGTGTGCTTTTGTGCTTTGCAGTAAATGCGGTAGGTGGTTGTCATAGCCGATATCGGCTGAGGCGTGGCTGGCATGAAGCCGGCAGCCGGGGTGTGCATCGCGCCAATAGCAGGAGAAACCACGTGGTAAATCCAGATTGGGCCTAGGAAAGTTAGCAACATGGCTAACAGCCACAACATACAGCAGCACGTCTTTGCAACCATATTTGTATGTGTTTTGGCATGACCGAGTGTTTGATAGGGGTGTGTTTATTACAACCCCATGCAAAGAACTGTCGTACGTTGTGTGTGTGTGAGTAGACAGGCAGACACGCCCCTGTGTCATAGCAAAAGTGCCCCACAGTTACAGCAGACGGAAACACCAGCGTTTTACCAATGGTGTTTTGGTATGAGCGCCATAGTTTGATTCCGACACTGACATTGTGTCAGATTGTTGTTTTGTGCGCGTGTTTAAGCAGATTGTCGTCCACGTCACCCTGCCTGCTGCACGAGGCTGATGTTGAGGACTGCAGACATGTGACCTTAGCTGAGACCGTGGGTCCAAAATGGATGCAGTTTCCTATGCATGGCACCATGTTGCTAATCATCTAGGCAGATGTTTATCCCATGTGTGTCTTCGTCTATCTTCAAACATTCATCTTTGTTTACCATTCATCAGCCCAGGAGAATATTATACAGTGTGACATGCTTTAGTCAGAGTGAATGAATGAAACTGCAATCGCAGGACACATGCATGATGTGTCAGAGCCGGGCTGTCACAGTTTGCCTGACATAAGGACACTACTGAGCTTCCTGTTGTGAAATTTGAAAGCCTAGAGTGTGGGTATGTGTGGGTTTTGGCACAATGTTGAGTTAACCAGAGGAACATGGGGGGGGGGGGGCTGGGCAGGACAGGCTGTGCTGGTGTGATGCTGTGTCACTGGAGCAAAACTGTCACTGTCTGCACATCCTTCTAATCTTGAAATGTTTGACTGAAGCCACATTTGCTGTTAAGTTCTTCTCACTGACATTTGATGGTTGGGAATGTGATTATGGAAAATTATGTTTATTGAACATTGTCAGCAGCAAAGCAATAGTCTAAAGAAAAGTTTGTTCTGTTAAATCGGTGTTGTTTTATTGAGTGTTGTTTTTTGTTTGTTTTAGCTGCTATAGCTTTATGTCAAAGGAGCACGCCACTGATTTTACATATGAAGATTACTTGTCATGAGTACAAGTCAGCCTGTGAAAACGGGTGTTCAATGACTACGTTTACATGTATACAATATTCCGGATTTTGCCCTTATTCTGAAAAAGACAGTATTCCTACAAAGCTGTTTACATGGCTAATGAAAACTAATATTCCCTTTTACATGCAGCTGTGCAAAATAGGATTTTTTTCAAACTTTTCCACTGGTGGCGGACTTGTTGCCTCCCTCTTTCATTCCTTTAACCTTTCCTTGTTGAAAAGGTCGGCGTTTGTGCATGTCCAAAAACCTGTTGATATCCAAGTCCTTCATAATGTTTTAAAGTAGGTGTGTGTTTCTCCTTCCCACCAGAAATGTGGGCTTTTCTTTTGTGCATGCATCTCGACCTCCAGCCTTGCAAACTGTTGGCTACTTGGTTTGTGTACAGAGCTGAGCGTAAACAGGCAAGATGCCGTAAACTGTCGCAAACTGCACTTAAAAAAACCCATTTCTGAATGTGCTGTATACAAAGAACGCTCCTAAAACCTGAATAATACTTTTAGGCACTGGATCCAATTGCATTGATACTATCGAGTATCAAAAAACGACTTGTCCTTCAATCCCAAATTTTCCCAAATCGAAAAAAGCATCGTTCAGGAACCAGTATTGAAGTCAAGCTATCGGTATCGATAACGATTCCCAGCCCGAGGCATATCGCACGTCTAAATCTGAAAATGTTAAATTCAGAATAAGACCTAATTTGTAATATAAAAACAGAATATGCAGTTTACATTTGTTTATTTTGATTGTTTGTTTATTATAAGACCAGCTTGTCTTCCTGGAGTCCAAGACAACATAACAACAATACACAAGACACAAGAAAATCACTAAAGATATAAAAATAAAAATACAAGACAACAGACAGATAACAAGCTGCAGCTGCAACAAACGATCATTTACGATCAATTACCGTTCTCTACAAAATCTCAGAAAATGGGCAAAAACACAGACACAAGCTCAGCAGACATCCTCAGGTGTCTCTTGTTTACATTCTTTTTTTTCACTTTGTATCTCAACAACCAACTAAAAAAAACAATTAAAAATAATTGCCAATCAATTAACTTCCTGACAACCAATCTACGGATCATTACCGCTCCAATAAAAACCTTTATATTATCTCTGGACGTCATAAATCATGAAATTAAAACAAAAACAAAGACAAACAGCCGATACTGTGAGCAAGACACAAATACTAAAACCTCACAGGAGTGAGTGTAAGAGATCTTAGTTTCTAACATGACCTGTATCAAATTCTGAATATTGTCATATTTGGAATAATAGTGGAATATGAGCATGTAAACATACTCATTGAGAGGTATTTCTAATATTCAGTCCCTCTTTTGATCATCATGGTGTAAATCTCATCCTTAAAAGAAGCCCCTGTTAATATGCATGGTCATTATTTGATTTTATATGATGAAGTCAAATAATTAATCAAAGCAAAGAGTTAATAGTTAATAACAGATAATTTGATCTTGTGAAACGACAATTTCTTTTCCATTTGTCTTCACAAAAATACTCTGACAAGATGCTTTGTTGTGTATTTTTCTTAATCTGCTTTATCTGTTTCTTCTACAGGTAGTTTTGTTAAAAAATGTGGCAGACATCTCAAGTCATAAGTCTAATGTAACATCAGTCGGCAGTCATTTATTTATTATTCTTTATTTTATCTGAGATTTCTGTTTAGTGTCTTTTTAATTTGTGGTTAATTTCTCAAAATAAATCAATCAAAAATGTAATTTTCTGTATCTTTCAGTCACCCGAACTCTCCTCTACTCTTGCATTACGATCTCACTGTGTATTTACTTTCTGTTAATTAAACTGGGCCTGAGCTAGGACTCTATTCATTTTTACATGCAGCAGATGGTCTGAGCATTCCTGTTTTCACCAGCCACTTAACTCTGTCACTCGCTTTAACTCCCTGCTCACTCATTTCTGACGACAAATAAACGCACTCCCTCTGTTTTTCTTCCATAAGTTAACAGTGAGTTACAGCCTCCTCACCTCAGCCGATAGTGACCATCTTTGTAAGGTGCTATGTCCAGGCATGTGTCCTCCCATGTCTTGGTAATATCCTCCAGACTCTGAAATATCAAACACAAAGTGGAGTGTCATGATGAGATTATTAACGACAGGAATCTCAGAGAATATTTTAGAAATTAGCATCATGACAATCTCTTTTTTCACTCTACATAGCATGACTTGTATTGTCATCTATTTATAAGCATTATTTTGCACTGTTCCGCTTCTTGCCATGTTATTGTATATTTTCTAAAATAAAAAAAATCCATTGGATGTATTTATAAGGACAAATATAGCAATATACTGTATTTACAAACACACCTGTAAAGTATGTGGATAGTTTTATCAGTAATTGTCTAATTGCACAGTTAAACACCACTAAGACAGAAATATTTGAAGTAAATCAAGTGAAGGTAGATGCCTTTTCTGAGCTAGCTAATCTCACATAAATCACAAGACATGACTGAAGCTTTCAGGCTCTCCTTCACTCAGAATCTGAAGAATGCACTTCCAGTTTGTAACTGCACAACTAGCTGCTATTTTAGTAAATCAGCTGCTAATTACATGCAGATCGTGAGCGCAAATCTGCACTATGCTTCCATGTGCATAAATCTGCACTGCAGTGATGTAACCTGTGAGTGCTGAGGTGTATGGTAAAGAAATGGAGAGGGGCTCGGCCCTGGTTAGAATGAATGGAGGCAGGAGAAGCTACAAAACCGCCCACTGAGCATCAGTCTACACTAGAGGAGGATCCTGGACCTGTTCTATGGAGAGTTCCTTGCTGGCGGCTCCGGAGATCTCACAGATCTTGTCAGTATACTTGTCAAGGCTCAGAGATATGATCTTCTCCAGGGTGAATTCACTGCTGCTGTGGTCAAAAGAGCACTGCAGGTCCTCACAGATCTGCTTCCAGTGCCTGAAAGAAAAGTGGCATTTAAAGTACGATTAGAAGATCAGCATCTTCCAGGTGACTATTACCTGATCAAGTCAAGTATTTTATTTACCCAGAATCACAAGTCACAATTTGTACAACATATGACACCCTCCATCTTTAGTAATGAGCAAACAGATGTGATAACACATTAGAAAAACATGCTTACCTCATGCTAATTCTTCAATATAGTAATAGCATCCAGTAAAGCACAACTGACCTTACTGCTAACTGAAGGACATACATGTCACTGACATCAGTGATGTACTAAAGTGATGTCTAGCGTGTGCTTATCCTACCTAAAGAAGTATATAAATCTAGGATATTTGTGGAATGTTTACATCTGAATAGAGAGATATCTGGGCATGACAGGTGTATCAGTCTGCTCTGTACGGGAGCATCATCAGCACACGGACTGACGTAACTGACAGCTGGCACTGAGACGAGAGGGATGGAGGGTGAGACAGAGAGGGAGGAGAATCTGAGCTGAAACTGTCCCCCTCTGACTGCTGTCTGCCTTTTGAATCACAGCAGCACAGCGCTCTCATTCACTGTAACTCAGTTAGACTTGACAGTTATCTAATTATATAATACTAATACTAATAATAGGAATACTGCGATATACACATACTGTGCATGTATATACACATGCTCACACATACCCATATACAGTACATACAAATACAATACACACATCACCCACCCCAAGAAAAAAAAACATTTTATTCCTAGTATTAGTTCCAAATTAGTATTATATGATTAGATAACCGTCTTGTATTTATTTATTGTATCTTTTTCTTTTTAGTTCTTTTTCTTTTTATTATATATATATATATATATTTTAAACTTATGTATTTTCTCTTACACTACATGCCTACAGTTTCTTTCTTTTTATCTCTTGAGTTACACTACCATGATTTATGATCAGTATACTGTAAAGAAACAACATAAAAACTTGATCACACAAAAAAACTCTATACTTGATATTAAGATAATTGTTAAACCTCGCCATCTCTCTCAGTATGTTTATTTTTTATTTAACCTCTACTTTGAGACTTAGCATCCTTTTAGTGGAAGTTGCAAAACACAAATCAAGCTTTTGCAACAGGATAGTTCCAAGGTCTACTGAAATGACAAGTGTTATATAACAAGTAAATGCATGCAGCTGCTTTGGTTTGGGTCAGTACCTGTCTCTCATGGCTGGGTTCCTCAGATCAGCAATGAGAGGGATGATCCTCTTGAACTGCTCAATCTTGTTCTTGGAGAAATCTACGATGTCCCACTGCTTATCCTGCAATCAGACACAGATCGGTCCTCAGTACTGTGTAATGTAAACGTGAGAGCAGCAGGTGTTTATTTTAAAGGTACAGTGTGGAGTTTTTAGCGGCATCTAGTGGTGAAAACCGACTGAAACAATATCCCGCTCCCCCCTCCCTTTCGGAGAAATGCACAAACTACGGTGGCCTCCAGGGACAAGAAGCTAATTGAACAGATTTTAGTTGCAAACTTCTCACAAA
>JAOVVB010161719.1:0-11607 GCA_028570985.1 Heterobranchus longifilis | reverse complement strand
CTAGGATAGTAGGGGTCTGCTATACCAACTAGAAGGCTGTTATCAACTGCGGCAACGGCGGGAGCCAGATGATAACGCATGTAGAGCATCCAAACGCCACATAAGGACGTAGATTGCATCCCAGTTGAAAAAACATTTTAACATCCAAACCATGATGTTTGTTTCTAACCTTAACGAGTCTTTTCAGTGCCTAAACCTAAAGAAACTCACTGAAATGCGGGTCGTTTTTTTCTCAATGTACCGGCGACTTGTTATCAGCCTGCATTGAACGGGGCTGGTATCACCCCCATTCAATACGCTGATACGAGCCTTCTGGATCTTCTCGCTTGAGGAGACGGCCTCTACTGTCCTAGATATATGGGACTGATATAGAATGATAAGGCCCATTCAATCGAGTGATAACATTTAAAACAGGTGTTCATCCAGGGTGCAGCCAGAACAGGAACAAAACAATATTACACCAGGGCTGTTCAAATACACTTTTTGAGTTAATGCATGTCAAATATTGGAGCAAACAACACGTTTCACCTTGTGGCTTGCTCTTCTGAAGAGCTGGATTACTAATTACTGAATTATTAATCTGATGTATTATGTCGGTCAGTGGACCTGAAAGCACCATTTTATAAGATAACCTTTCTCGCTTTCTCCTTCCATTACAATTCAGATATTGCAGATGATTTTGACAGCATCATTCACCCTGCCACTGGACGATTTTATTTAGTCGAGACAAAAGCTCTCCACAGAGACGACACGGTGGAGCAGTACATGATCTACGACCACTTTAAAGTTTGCAGCAGCCCAACAACTTATGCAGCAATATAAATGTATATTGCCATTTTTGTTAGTTCCCATGGCATCAACTGTTCTGAAGTGCGTTTAGCTAGTGTAGAGATAACAGTGTAGATAACAGTGAGGCACAATGACACAGTGTTTAACAGTATGCTGTCACAAATAAATACCACAAGGAAATAATGAAATATTAGCTTTATCTTCTATTTCATCTGTCCATTTTTGCTTTTTGGAATAATATTAAAGACAAACAAAAGCAAACATCTCACCTGATAGTGGCTGTATTCAAGCATTTCCAACATGTTATTTGATTAAATAAAAAATAATCTACATACAGTATAAAATCCCTTTATCTTGTTAGCCTACACTGTGGACAGCAAGTGCATGTGCAAATCTGAGAGCAGTCACTAGTCCGGTTTAATTTATCCAGGGTTTACGGCTCATTAGTTATGCAAGTTAAGAAAAGGAGGAGGACACTGAGGCTCATCCTCCCACTGCTGCTGTTTTTCCAGTATAACTATGAATTTATGTCTTCATAGAGCCCATTTGACGTCACCACCTCCGGCTCACAAAGGACTCTTTTTACTGATTGGCCAGAAGCCGGCGAACTGAAGCTCGCTTAAGGCCAACTAACGTTTAATCTTTAGTTCTGCTCATCTGGTATAAAACATTATTTGTTCTGAGTGCCACGAACACAATTGACACCATTGTTTCACAGCAAACTTGCCATATGAAATTATGAATTTATTCAGAATTTTTGGGATTGAATGTTGTTTACATTCAACCCTAACATTTGCTGTGCAGTCGCAGGGTAAAGAAGATGAAGAGCTTGATTTTTCAGGAAAAGCTTTTGTCTAGCCTCGGTCCGTTACTCTGTACTAAAAAACTAACATCAACCTGATATTAATAGAGCAGCAGTCAAAGGGAGGTTGTCTCTGACAAAGATTTTTATAGGCTTTATTTTTGTGAATCAGTTGATCATGGCGCCAAGTACAGTCAATGGAAGGGCAATGACACTGGAAGGGGCCCAAAGGGTGTGGTGATTGACTTTTGAAAAATGTTGTGGCCAGAGATGCAACTGTTGGAAACAGGGTGGGATCGTATGGTTTCCTAGCCTGGCATCGCCAGTCTGGTACCTCTCAACTGATTTTCGATTTCCAACAGCGCAGACCTCTGGATAGAGCTACAACCAATCAGAGCGACGAAACTGAGGTGGCAGGTATCAGCCAATCAACACCCTGCAACACACAACACCATTATGTGTAGTAGTGGCTAGAAGGTAACCCTAGATTTGCAAGTTTGGTAAGGTTAGGCATTAACTCGAGTGGTATGGTTAGGGTTATGTTTTTGGTGGTCTGGGTTGCTATGTAAGCAGTGTCGGCATAAAGCCTTATATTTCCGCCGGGAGGAGACTTCGGCCGGAGGAAGTCCTTCCCCTCTCAAAGTCCCTTCGCTGCAGCCGGGGTGTCACAAGACGATTGTGATTGGTTTCAAGAAATATAAACAGGCCAGGGAGTTGTTTCCACTCTACCAGAGTGAAAGACATTCAATCCAGACCTCCCCCCAGCACAGACACAGCGCTGTGGAGAAAGGTCTGGCTACGCAAGACTAGGCTGCTGGGAAATAAGTCTTGCAAGAGTTTTTGCCCGTTTTTCGCTGGTTCTCGTAAATCTAGGGTTACCTTCTAGACACAACCGTTATGTGCTGGCCATTAGGTTTCATTTTTAGTTTGTGGTGAAAGTGGCTGACAGGAAGAAAAAAAATGGTGGACTGGTCTCAAACTTTCTCTAATTATCGCTACAGCGCACACTAAAATGTGTTTATAAATAGCAATACAGTAACAGAATCCTGATTCATATTTGATCAGCTCTGTCTAGTTTGACAGTCTGGTGTGAGTTTGGTGCCTGTTGTGCTGCGTTGGACGGACATTACGTAGCTACATTCTAGCATGAGGCACGTTCCGTAACTACATTCTAGCATGACGCTCCTCTGTCAGTCATCGTCTTAAACCCGCCCCCATATGAAACAAATGGTTGTGATTGGATCTACAAGTTTTGAGTCGAGTGGAAATCTGTATGAATGGGAGAGAGGTCAGACAGATCCTGCAGGAGAAAATGAAACATTGGCTGGATACCAGGATACCAGTCTGCACCATGATGCACATGCAAAAAATTAGTCCACAGTAAGTCATAGAACAGTAAACTTCATCCAAATAAAAAGGCCAATTTAGTTGGCCAGATTTACACCATAAGTCAGCTTGGATAAAGATAAGTTTGTTTAATGGTACTCAGCAAAGAGAACAGAACATTCTGCATGTATTTATAGCTCCATGTGTCATCACAAAAGGGGCGTTAAAAAAAAGTTATTATTGAGTTTCATTAGGCCTCAAACGAAATTAGTTTTCTGTTGCCAGCATTTATCCAGACAGACTCAGAGACTGACCAACAACATATGAAGCGTTTTTTTTTTTTAATTTCATTTAACTCCAATGCATTTTGAGAAGGTGCATGTTTAAAAATGTAAAATATGCACCCTCTCAAAATGCACTGTAACCAAGCAGCAACCTCCAGGGCTGAAAAATGAAGCCAATGCAGAAGTGCCACAAATAGCAGTTCCTCGAATGGTCAATCCCCATAGAGCCCCATGTTAAAATGCCCAACTTTACAGCAGAAATAAACATATTTACAGCCTGGTACAAAAACTGGTTTGGTCTCTATAGCTCATTTTCCCATTCATGACAACTGTACAGGGGATCCATTTTTATATAACGTGCCTGTTTCAATTATATTAAGGCTTAAAGTTATGCATAATTAAGGGTATGGCCGCTTTTCGTGATAGGTGGGTTCATTTTGGCTCTTCAGAAACCTATGAGTGATGTCACAAAGACTAAGACCATGTCTTCCCCCGAAACCCTAATCCTAACCAATCAGTCCGTTTTGCGACTGTTACGAAGGCCGCTAACTTAGGGAATGTGGTTCGTATTAGAGTGTAGGAACAATTGACCTATGTGGTTGTATGGGGAGGACTATCATCCTATCATCTTATTACCTCTGCCAACAAGGTTATATTTTCAGATCAGTTTGTTTGTCAGCAGGATAACAGAAAAACTACTGGCCATATTTTCATGAAATTTGGTGTATAGGTGTTGCATGGGCATCTGTCCCTCCCCAGAGTCAGAACTAAACACGGAGAAGCAGAGTTTAGTTTTTATGCTCCACATATCGGGAACAAACTCCCAGAAAACTGCAGGTCTGCTGAGACTCTCTCCTAAATTCTTTTAAATCAAAACTTTTCAAGACTTTTCTGTTTTAATTGCTTTAATTGAATCATAGAATTATTAATCTTTCACACTGCACTGTAACCTTTCTTCTTGTATTTTATATATCCCAGCTTGTTTTTTTTTTTTTTTTTTTTCCATTCTGCATATGAATACAGAATCTGCATGCAACAAGATTTGTTGAAGACAAAGCGCTCTGGTTTCCGTTTGTACTCGGAACGATCACGTTTGAGCCGGCTTTGGTTGCATGCAGGTCAACAGTCGGTGTGGAGAATGCATTGGCTGTAATGCAATCTCAGAGCCCATCGGTTATCATCTGATGATAATTTAGCTTTTTGTTAGCTTTTTTTTGGTCATCTATCTGCATTCATATGCAGATATCTGTTTATAGAGACATCGTCTCTCAGCTCCAGCTACATTCTCGTGTCTCAAAGGGGCTAAATCATGGTCAAAAGGCAGAGTGTGGAGAAAGGCACACCACCAGTGGCAACGAAATTGGGATAGCACAATTAAAGGAACATTTACATGCAGTCGAAAACAGAGTAGGTGTGTTAAGATTCTTAAGAAGTAGGGGAATAAAATGGAAGGAGCATGTAACAATAACATGGATGAGCAACTTTAAGAGTACACTTTGCATTAAAGGAAAACATCCAACTGGTCTTGTGATCAGTGCCAAGAGGCTGAGACAGTCAAAAATATATATCATGCAGGAAATACACACATGAAAGACACAGGGAGAGTAGAGGATGACATTAAAAGCATATTACAATGTGGAGACAGTACGCAAGGAAGGAAATTGCTGTTTAGCTTTTTAAGAAAAACGCAAAAAAGAGGAAGAAGTAAATCATGGTCAGACAGATAGCCGATGGGTTCCGAGATTGTTGAAAATGTGACTCATCTGGGTCTTACAGAAACCCCTTATTTTGAGGCAAGATATGATCTGTTTTACCAAATATAGTCTGAGTTTGATATGAAATTGATACGATGTACAGTATAAACTCAAATTATTTTTCAGTAATTGTAGCTTTATAGGCTGTGATTAATACTCCACAGAGGGATCACATCGATGTTACACCAAATTATTTTACAATTTGCGCTCCATAATTTAACTATTGAGTATAATGCCACAGTGCTGTATATTATTAATGCACTTAACGTAAAGCACATCAAATGTTTTGCTCCAAGGAAAACTGAAGCACCAGTTATTTATACTATTTCAACTTCCATCTTGTCGCCATCGACGACGATGTGAATCTGCTGTCACAAGCAAAGCACACACAGTATAAAAGGTGAATGCACTGAATTGAAAGCTGATCTTTTCATGACGTTAAATAGTAAACTATTCCCGGAAACAAATATTTATCTAAGAAATTAGGCTGCTTCTCAGGATCCTCACATGTGATGACGCACCATCAGTCGTGCAGCTAATGAATGCAAACGTTTGTCGCCGCATCTCGTGTAACGCTGCCGGAACACAGAGCATCACGTCTCTGCTTGGATTGTTTGAAACTCACTAGGAGCTGGAGAGGTGAACACAAACACAGGGGGAAATGCCCTCTGGCTGGACAGAGCCTTATATGAGACAACAGAGAAAGCATTCTTTGTAAACTCATAGTAGAGCGTTTCTTTGTCTCCCCTCCGCACTGTGGCCTTTTCCTTCAGCCAAACCTTTGGGTTGTGAAGGAACTATCAACAAGGGATGCATTTCATCATCCCTACAGCAAACCAAGTTCTCACTTTATTCATAGAGTCTTTGTGAGACAGAGGTTTATTACCTTCTCAAGGAGAGCACATGGGTCCATGTTTTAGATGCCTTGAGGACCAGTAACATTTCGAGAGATAGTCGTCAGTCCTTGACCCCTGAAAAGAAACAGATCCATTCATATCTCTCAGCCAGCTCCACTCTGTTTCTTATCGCCTTGGTAACCAGCCACACTTCGGGGCATTTTGTCAAAGGAGGATGCTAACCATTTAGAGTATGATAAAAGTTGGCTACACGGAGACGGCTACACTAGAGCTAAGTCTTTGCTTTTAAATCACATCAAAGGCAACACAGGTCATTAACAGTGCACAGTGGATGGGTGGATAGATAAGTACTACACGACATACATGCAACAGATAACCACATGAACAACACCTCTAGTGAGAGAGAGAGGGATATTCACATTACTGAGGTAAAATAGTATCCAATTAACTCTTATTCTTGATAAGAATGTAATCCTTACATCCAGTGATGTAATGTCAGTTGATTTAAACCATTAAGACCTAAGGCACCCTAAGTTTTATTTGAAAACAACCTCCTAAAACTTGAGGGTTTTCTGAAAAACCTTTATTTCTCAGCCTCTTAAAGGACTATTTGACTGGTTATGAAACAGTCTCTCACAAACACTCTCTTTTTTCACACAAGTATCATCTTTGATGACAATCACATACTGTGATTCATGCATATAAACACACACACACACGCAGATGTGCGCACACACACATCTTGTCAATGTTCAATGTTCAATTTCAGAGAGAAACTTGCTGTTGTTAATGTTCTTGTTCATGTTCAATTTGCATTTGCTATTTTGAGCAAAAGTTCGGGTTTATGAAAAAGAAAGGACTTTTTACCTTTTTCCTAAAAAAAATCTATACGGGTCAATTTTGACCCGTAACACAACTGCTGTCAATCTGGCTAATAATAAGTTAAAAAACATCCACAAAAAAATTATTTTGGAGGTGTGTTCTAATATGAGTCTATTATAGTCAGATAATATAACTACCCATTGTCTTCACTGTAGGAAATATAATCAGTGAATTTAAAAAAAAATTTAATTGAAAACGATTAGTATATTGTAAGATGAAAGGTCCAGGGGGCCAAAAAATAACATTTAAAACAGTGTTTAAATGAATATGAATGCAAAGTAAGTTAGCTATGAGGTGAAAAAAAAAATTGGATGATAATCTTTTTTTTGTTTTTTTTACATTTTGGGTTAGTTAGTTAGTTAGTTTGGATTGAGTTAAATCATGGGTCAGATTTGACCCGCTAACACAAAAGGTGTGGGCAGCTTTCTAACACATTACAAGGGTTAAGCTTATTTTAGTTGGAAACAAGTTGTTGCCAACCAGGTCCTTTTATTTTGCAGCTGATCTGAAGCACAGTGAATCCCAGTGAATGATGCAATGTGAACTCACCAAGGCATTTGGAGTTGCAAAAACGTAATGTGCGTTTGATACCCAGCAGTGAGCTGGAGGAATGCCTGGATGATATAACCAGTAACCAATGAACTGTAAAATAACTAAATACACAAATAAATGCGTATTGGTTTTCAAACAGCAAATCATCCTCAGAAAGTTGTTGCGTTGTGTGAAATTGCCAATTAGTGTAGTATGAACTACTGTACATGTAAGACCTGTAACCGTGGTGATTATCTACTATGCATCATATACCAGTGTTTCTCTTTGAAATAATTTGATATAAATTATAAAATTGTGCTGTATCATTAAAAAATGCATATCTACTAGAGATACACCGATTAATCGGCCTTCGGTCAAAAATGGCAGATTTTCAGCTGATCAGTCGTGACCAGTGACCAGTCTCATATATTTGATTTTTTATATCAAATTTAATTAACACACATGCCGCATGATGGTTTTACATCGTGCAGCGGTGACAGCGCTCACAGAGTCATCACAGCAACAAACAACATGCCCGTTGTGCACAGAGACACAGCACAGAGGCTCACACAGGCACAGAGAGCAGGTTTCCACCAGTGTAGGCCTACAATAGATACTTTTCAAAACTAAAATGTGTTATACAATTAGTGAACTTGTTTAAGGAATAACTCCATGCATAACATTAGCGAGTGAATGGTAGAGAAAGAGGAGTGTGTGGATACGATGAGGATGAACAGAGATGATTTAGATCTTTGATTTGAAGTTATCTGTGATCATATCAGTGCACTGTGTGTACAGTTTAATAAAATCTAAATCTCCCCCAGACCCAGGCCAAGCTCCTGTGTCTAGCTGCCTGCTGATTAAAGTGAAAGAGTTTAGCAACAACTTGAGAGGAATCTCTGTGCTGTGGGGAAATTCAGACTGACAGGCTCACTGACTTAAGGTGGGCTGACCTTAAGGTGGACCAGCTAATCTCATTTTAGTGACAAGCTGCTCCTCCAGGTGTGTTGTTGTGTAGATGTGTTGCACCTGTTTTCTTCTGGGAGGGTACTGCAATTCGTTTTAAGTTGGATTTTATTTGTCCAGTAACCCGGAGCACTTTTATTTTGACATTTGTTTGAGTGAGGGAAGGTTTTGGAGAAAAGGTAAGTGATTTAATCGTCAATGTTTTATTATGAACATACAACTGAATTTCAAGTTTCTAAGACAGAAAAGTTGCAAAAATTGTTTGTGTATGCTGTCAATTATAGTTATAGTTAAATTATAGTTAAATATAGAAAATCAGAAGGTCAGACTGTTAAAAACTCGGCAATCAGAATCAGCCAAGAACATTTAAATCGGTGCACCTCTAATGTATTTTTTATATCATTTTTATGTATATTTTATGTGATTGCTGTATTTGTCGTGTTTGTCCACTGCACAGAAAATAAGTCAACAGCTGCTAAATACAGACATGAACTGAAGATAAATTAGGATCCGACGAGGTTTCACATGATTGTACTGAAGGTCTACTGCTTATCTGCTGTAAAATACTGACAGAATTAAATCCAAACACACTAGAGGCACTAATGCAACACGACCAACTGAAAAACAAAAGAAGAACAAATGTTCTGTGCTTGTTTTGTTGTTTCAGATAACAGTGTACAGCTAGATATGACAAATTCCACTGTGGTCCAATCACATCCTCCATGTGAAATATAAAACCAGTCACGTGACCTCCGCTCACTCTGATTAAACTGCTGATGTCACACAGGAAGTTGAGTCAAATGAAGTGACATCATCGGAGTGTTTAACACAAACTGTTCTTCACTATCTGACTCTGTGAGAACACAACACACCAGGAACTGTGAGAAACAGGTACAACATCTACAGACAGTACAAACAGCGCAGCATGTTACAGCAGCTGTTTACTAAAAACAACCAGAAACAACGAAAAACAAGTTGATCGTGGCGAATTTCCATTATCGGGATAATTGTGAATATTCTCACGAATTGACTGCAGTTTACTACAGTGCTATCTGTGGTGCAATAAAAATATTTTTCTTAGAAAAAAAGTCTTAATATTTACAGGAAAAAAAAGTCATAATGTTACAGAAAAAAATCATAATATTTCAGGGGAAAAAACCTCACTATTTTATGAGAAAAAGTCATAATGTTTCTAGATAAAAGTCGTAATGTTTCAAGAAAAAACCTC
Source organism: Heterobranchus longifilis (assembly GCA_028570985.1). NCBI lineage: Eukaryota > Metazoa > Chordata > Actinopteri > Siluriformes > Clariidae > Heterobranchus > Heterobranchus longifilis. The sequence goes on along the minus strand of JAOVVB010161719.1, from coordinate 2,188 downwards.
ACTATTTTATGAGAAAAAGTCATAATGTTTACATTAAAGAAATTGTAATGTTAACAGAAAAAAGTCACAACAAAGCAAAATGTAAGGTAAAGTGATTCCAGTGTGTTTTAGTGCCGTTTTAATTGTTTTAAGCATATTTTGAGGATTATCGGGATAATATAGTGAATCACAATTATTTTGGCCAGTGTAATCGTGACATGAAATTTTCTATGGTCCTGTGCCTGAACCAAAGACGACAGTTTATCTCTACAGTCTCCTGCTGCAGTCACCAAACCGTCTTTCCAAACATCCCAAACGTGTCAGGATGAATTCTGGGGAAATGTGTGTAAAATGAAGCAGCAGCCATGAAGAATATTTCCATGTGATGGAACAATTCAGCCACACAAAAAACATTTGTGGTTTGAATATTTCACTCCGTGGAAACATCAGAGAGCTTCACACAACACACAGTGAAATATATGATGCTGTCAGTGTGGATATTTGTGTATTTATGAGTTTGTATTGAAAAAACAGGTGAGAATCAAGTCAATAAAAATGTCACCAGGAAACACTTTGACATCTGGAAATCCAGCTAGAGATCAGCTCACACTCAGCTGTACTTTTTTATGACATCATGATATTTTTGGTGAATACTGGTTAGTGCTTTAATGAAGAGCTGATGACACACAGCGGAGAAACATCACCTCAAACTGCAGATCTCCGCCAGGGCCATTGCTCTATCTCGCAATGTTAATGAAAGTGAAAAATAATTTGTGTATCCGCTCCGTGATTCAGATCCGCTCCAAACTTTAATGGGTTAATGGAGGCTGTGACACGTCTGTAGTGAGAGAAACTCACAACTTCATGATATCAGCGATTTGTAATTACAACACTTTTTTCGACCCGGTTGCTCATAATTACAGTCTGAACAATGTGACATGAACGCAGCATGAACCAACCTGGGGGCTGGGACCCCACAAAGGGGTCGCCAGATCAATGCAAGGGGTCATGTGACAGTTATAATTACTACGCAACATTACGTTCAATTTGCTTTCAGACATTCTTGTAATGTTTTGCCTTAGTACCAGATAATTTTACCCCAAAATGATTTCAATTAAACACGGGGTTCATACAGCTTTTTAAGAGTAAACTTTTCAAGCACTTTCAACGTATCTAAACCAAAAATGTCCCGACTCTCGAAGTCTTTATCATCACGTCTAAATTGTTACTATGAATGCAACTGTGAAAAATACAGTTTACAGAATGAATTTATGCCCACAGTGATCAATGTATATTGACACTTTGTTTATTTTTTCTTTGATTGTATGTTTTGTCTGGTGTGAGACTTCAGGAGACCAGGAGAATCAGATTATGGTGAAAATCAAGCATTTTTCAAGGAGTATATTCAAATTTAAGTGCATCCCTAACAATGAAAACATGACGTTAAAATTAAGCATTTTACAAACTTTCAAGACTTTGTACAAACTCTGTCCTGAACCAAAGTGTCCTCATTTTACAGAAGTGTGTCCAAAAGGTTTAAACCAATAGTCCTCACAAAGATGGATACACAGGAGCGCACACACGCACATACACACACGCACACACACGCACACGCACACGCAGGTCCAGCTACAGCCGCTCACCAACACATGAACAGAAGCTATTAGCTCTGTTAGCTCACTTACGTAGATCCTGTTAACTTTCTGCTGCATGAGATTAATGCAAAACACACACACACACACACACACAAGAGTGTGCGAGAGAGAAAGACATCTCATCAGTCTCAAATCAAAGACTTCTCTGGAGTCAAACTGACGCCAACTTAACAAACAACGGAATAACTGCAAAAAACACACACAGACACACACATCAACTACACAACTATACACTACTAAAGCTGCCCTACCTTCCAACAACAACTGAAATGTGTGTGTGTGTGTAAATGTGTGTAAATGTGTGTAAATGTGTATCGTACCTCGGTGCGTTCTGTTGAAGCGCTGCAGCCTGACTGAAGAGAGCAGAGAGCGGCAGCCCGACCACACACACACACACACACACACACACACACGCACACACACACACACACAGACAGACAGACAGACAGACGCACACACACACACAGACCTCACCTCTGCGACTCTGCACTGAAGACGTAAACAGGAAAACATGACAGCGATGAAGAGAGAAAGAAAAGAGTTAAAGAGGTTAA
>JAOVVB010161718.1:6150-25653 GCA_028570985.1 Heterobranchus longifilis | reverse complement strand
CTGGGGCCAACATTATGTAACATCTGTAGCTGCTAGAGCTCTGTGCTATTTTCTTTGTACCATCTAGAATTAGCCAAAATATCTGTGTTGACGATTTCTTTTTTCTGTAATAAATACGTGTATCAGCAAAGTTAATCTCGCTTCAGTCCTCCATCATTTTTCCTTGTGTTACGCTGTTTTCCACGAGAGACACTTCAGCAGATCCACCACAGTAGGCTAACCGGAAGTTAGCCTACTCGGTCTGGAAGTCTCTTGTGATTGGTTAGGAAAAATCATATCTCCCTCCCCTTGGAAATCGGTTATAGAGGAGGAAATGTCAGACTGAATTCTCTCTGATATCAGGCAACTGTACATCCCCATCCCGAGCCGAAATGAGCATACACCAGCAGATCCTTAAAAATTTATTGAAGTTAATGTAAGATGAAATCATAAGTGATATAAGAAAAGAACAAAAACAAATAACCCTTGCATAGATCACAGACCATGCCTTTGTCAACATGTGACAAACTGAACACATTGTAGCATAATCCTTGGTAAAACACAACATGACAATGACGGCTGGATTAGATAACACAATCAGAGTTTGGTTTGCTTGTGGATGAAAAGAAGAGCAGAAGAGTTCAACAGTCCTTTTTGCGCTTTGCTCCAAAAACTTCCCTACAAGCGAGTAAAATGTGCATTCTTGACAGGAAAGACAAACCCATAGCCATCACACTTCTAACACAAACAAGATCTTCTCATCGATAATCACCTTTGGCGAGTGAGGAACACAAACATCCCAACATTTGATCCTGTTCCGTGCCTCCTCAGCAGGCAGAAAGCAGTCCGACGTCAACACCTTTTAGCAAACAAGAATGCCTTAAAAACCAATGTAGTACAGAGGAGGGTGTGTGGCACAGGCCCTGTTTAGACACGATGGGCACGTTTCCAACAACACAGTATCACTACAGTCTAGACTGAGAGAAGAACGGGCAAAATGTCACTTGAAAATTTCAGTCCTAGAATAGAGATAAAGTTTGAGAAACTAGCCCTTAAAAATGTCCTTGCTCACATTCAGAGCCTATAGCGAGCACAACCTGAAAATCACACGCAGACGCTGAGCACGGCTCGGATACCCAGCGCCGTCTTTTTAGTGATGAGGTCAGCGCTAAGGTGCTTTTTTTTTTTTTTTAAGAAATCCAGGACACGTTTCACGACAACTTCTGAACAGGGCCTTTACAGGAAGCCTTGGTGCAGATGAAAGCAAGGGTTTCTTTTTTTAAATGATGCAACTGTTTTATAGTTGATCCACAGTTTGAAAGGCAAAACTCATGCAGTCTTCCATCGACCATGCAGTTTTTTGCGATTAGTAGGTTTCTGTAGAGATACATTATAGCAGTAGGTTCAGCAGTGGAGACTGGAAAAATGTGAACATGGTGTTTGAATGAATCCTGTTTTTTTTTTTTCTTAAAACCAAAAAGACAAACCATATGTTTTTTTAATAATAGTACACTTCTTGTCCATATCATTTAGTGTATAGCAATTGATCATAATACAGTTTCATTATCATGGCTTGCCAGAGGAACATATTGTCTTTGATATTCCAGTATATGGCATGTTCTTCCTAAATCAGTCAAGTTACAGTGCCACCAAAACAACAGAAAGAAAATAAAAACACATTAGTTTTTCATACGTAATTGCAGTATATAGTGGTTACTTTTCTCTATCTTATTGTAGCTAAATTGCATTTTGTTCTCATGACATTTCATGTTTTTTCTTATAGTTTAATTAGGTTAATGTTGTCATTTTTTTTTTTAGATCTTCTCACTCGTGTTTGTTTGCAGAAGCATTAACATCTAACAGTTAGCTAAACAAATGAATATGTAAAACAATTTAGGCACCTTCTCTGACTTTCTCTCACACACGGCTGATCAGTCCAGTGAACTGACGATAGATCCTCTCTAAGTGCATTATGGGCCGTTCCTTTGGGACCGGGTTATAGGTTCGACTGAACCCTTCAGCAGCCTTTTTGTTCCTGACTGCAAAACAACTCCAGTCCGACCCGGCGTGGTTAACGGGGGACTGCCGCTATTACAAAGCCTATATTTAGACTTTTCACGGGGGTTTCTCTCGATAAAATGTCCGCCTCTACGTTTGACCCCCGCTGACCTTACAAAATCACAGAACAGAGGGTAAGAGGTTGGTACATAAACAGCCCTGTTGTGAGTTATCTGTCAAGTGATCGCAGTTTCTCCGACATTCAAAATAGATTTCCTTTTTTTTTTGTCGTTTTTTTTTTACAAAAAGCATCTAAGAAACAGGTTATCTGTTATTCTATTGCTGTTAAGAATGCACGTCTCTGTTGGGTAATTGAATGCATAGCACCATCCGTACATGCCCTCACAGCACTGCTAATGTGAGGGGTATCGTTTGTATTTTCTTCACCTCACTCTCAGCTGCTTCCTGCAGGACATGTTACACACATCACTACGTTCAAGCATCAGTCGTACAAGAAACTCGTGAACAAAGCGAACAATTTCCTGATAGCTGCATTAATGAGACTACTATAATTTCCTTGTATCTATATATAGTAATATAATATATGGTATTGGGTATTATTGATGTCCTTCTGTATGAGAAACCCTATACAAATTGAAGATCCCTGACACAAATGTGTATCTTTTTTTTTTTGCTCTCATGATAAGTTACTGACATCTAGCAAGGCTCTTGAATTTTTACCTCGCCTGAGGCAGACACTCTTCAGCGGTACAGTACAAAGATCACCCAAATAAAATGACAAACAGTGCCCTAAACTAACCAACCAGCCACCAATAACAAAAACAGGAACAAGAATTAGAGTATGGAAAAAAAAAAAAGTCTTGTCCAAAATAACATGTGATGGTAACAAGACAACAATGGTAGTCCTGTACTAGCACCACAAAGGATAGCCATTGCACCAACAGAAACAACTATGACATTCAAGTAGCACTGCAGTGGAGCTTTTTTTTTTCTTGTCTACAGGAGAGTGCAAAATTAAAAAAAAGAAAGAAAGAAAAAAAAAGAGCGTACAGTACATTACAAAATCTTACTATTATTTGGGTGAATTCATCTCAATACTGAGTGTAAATTGATGTACAGTAGCTGGAGATTTTCAAGTAGTCATTACAATTTGTCCAAATCTATCTGCAGTCTGTCTGGAACAATATGCTGAGAAACAATGCACTACGTATGAGCAAGCACAGTGAAAAAGAAAACACTATATAGCAAAAACAAACAAAAAAAAAAAAACGGATTCAAGCATCAGAACAAAAATGATTGTGCAAAAAGACGGGCTGCACTTTGCCGTGCATCATAATGCCCAAGGGTTGCAGGATGACAGATTTAAAAACTATAACAAACCATCGACTTATACACGTGTGTGTGTGTTGAGACACATTCAGGTGAACACAACAGTAACTTTAAATACCATTGTTTCAAAGAAACCAACATATAAAACAGTCAATCTCATCCCATTAGGAGAGTCAAGCAATCTCTACAAACGTATGAATGTTCTGATTGTGCGTAGCTTTAAGTGAACAAAAGGAGCGGGGTTGTGGTACACTATTTGTCCTAAGTGCTTGTGTAAAGGCTATGCTGTGGGACTCTCACATTCAATGTTGCATGACTGCAGTTTACACTTAAGGTTCCATTTTGCATTATGGTATAGGAAGCCCTGCATTGAAGCTTGCAGCTCTGCAGCAAGTTTGCAATGACCTCACTGAGGTAGAGACCCTGAAAAGGATGCATGGTGCACGAACAAAAACAATAAATAAAACATGTTTAAAAACCTATGGATATTCCCTTTTGAATTGGATTGGTAAACATGCAGAGTACAATACATCGCTGCTTAAGGGCATAATTAAGTGCGTGACAGCATGAAAACTGGGTTGTGCATAACAGCCATGGATCATCTTTTGTTTTCTTTTTTGACCACAATCACCTGCTGTTTCAACCTTGCTCATCTGGCGTCATTAACATCGTAACCAACAGTGTATCAACACTAGAACAGACGGTAAACCAGCTCTGCTCAACCTCACAAATCCCATTGTACACAGAGGCACTTTCACTGGTCCTGTTGGTGAAAAGGGATAAAGGCACTAGCAACTAATGTCAGAATAATTCTCTGTAATATGAAGTGAAATTTGGTATTGATCCGTTTTTCTTTAGTGGATTCCAAACCAATATGTACTCAAATTTGATGTGGAAATGGAAGCATGACTAATGATATGTTAACTTTTCTTGTTCAAAGAAGGTCCATGCACTGCACTATTGACGTAATACTGTAATTGGTGCTTATTATAATTATATGCATTTTTGATAATATTTATTCAGTTTCTTTGACTACTTTTAAATTAGAAACTCTGCATCCTCAAGGTGGGTTTGGATATATTTGATCGCAATTCGGAAACATCCAGAATTTGATTTCCTTAGCTTCCCTGACAATAGGGCACTGCAGAGTGCCTGAATTGCAACAAGCTGAATACTCATGTCATGCATTAAATATACCAGGATACAAAAGTACCTTAGTCGATAGACCATAATGCAGGTTACTTTTTTCATGCTATGATCTCATTTATGTACTGTTCCCTTAAGATTTAACATTCAAATTCTATACTTCTAAATGATTAGCATTTCAAATTAAAAACTCATCCAGTGCACTCGGTATGAAAACAGATGAGAAAGGGGGGGGGGGATGGAGGCAGGTATCCAAAAAGAACATCCTTTCCATTATGTGAGATATGTCTCGTGCATGCCGATATCAAAATGGAAAGTCTCTAATCATGCTCGTGTGAAGCTCACTTTAACGTTGTGCTGTGTTGCATCTAAAGGGCATGGCATTGAATCACTTGGTGATATCACAATTACAGCATCTGCTGGAAAACAGCAGCATTGCGGATGTCCGTGAAGCGAGTAGATCACCATCTGTTTACATCCAAACAAGAGAGATCAGTCTTCCTCCTATAAGGTGCTTTTGCTGAATAGTAGATATCCTTTGTAGGGAGAGAGAGAGAGGAGAGAGGAGGAGGAGGAGGGAGCAGGGGAGGTGGAGGGGGAGGTGGTGGTGGGGGGGGGGGGTCACCTAACTTCTTGGCGCTTACCACTTGGCTGCAGGTGCTTGCATGTCTCTGCAGACTTTTCTGGTGCATTGTGCAACTTGCTGAAATGTTATCTGTACTCCATGCATAAGATTTTAATTATCACGCCATCATCTGATAAGACGGCGTGTGCTCTGCGTCCTCCAGGGAGCCGTGTATATGCGTAATAGTTTTTGATGTACCTATATATTTGTAGGATCAGAAGAATTAATTATTCTATCTACCTGTCATATACTCTAAGAGCTTTTGATTTTTCTGTTTCCTTCCTATATAGCTGAGCATAGTTGTAGGCCTAATGCCATAGAGCGCTTTGGGGAGGTAAATGAAGCATTCCTAACTGATGGTCTACTCCACATATGACAGTCCCATAGAGATCCCAAAGTTCCTAACTAGTGTCTAAACATCTGTAAGCAGCTTGCTTTTATTTACACAGTTTTGGTTGGCTATAGTGCAATTGCCAGTTCTGAGGTTAGCCTCCCTAAAGTTGTCGATGCTATTGTTTATGTCTCCATCGATCTCCATGTACTCTGACTTGCTGACGGTGGACGAACTACGGCGGCTGGAGTTGGTTTCAGAGGGGATGTTGGGATTGCTGACGTTGAGCAGCTGCGCCTGCTCTTCTCCCTCGGTCTCCCTGTGGTAGAAGTAGTTGAAGTTGGACACAATGACAGGCACTGGGAGCGCAATTGTCAACACTCCGGCGATGGCGCACAGAGATCCTACAATCTTGCCTCCTATAGTGACCGGGACCATGTCCCCATAGCCCACAGTTGTCATAGACACAACAGCCCACCAAAATGCATCCGGGATGCTGCCAAAGTAGGATCCTTGCTCCTCTGCCTCGGCAAAGTAGACAGCGCTGGAGAACAAGATGACTCCAATGAACAGAAAGAAGATCAGCAATCCGAGCTCTCGCATGCTGGCCTTGAGGGTCTGCCCCAAAATCTGCAGTCCTTTGGAGTGTCGTGACAGCTTGAAGATCCTGAACACCCTGACCAGACGGATCACCCTGAGTATGGCCAGAGATGTTGCCTGCTCCCCCACTCCCTCTTTTTCTGGGTCTTCGGCCAGCTCGGTGCCGAGTGTGATGAAGTAGGGGATGATGGCCACGATGTCGATCATGTTCATCATGTTCTTGAAGAAGGCCGGTTTGCTTGGGCACGCCAGAAAGCGTACAATCAACTCAAAGGAGAACCAGATTATACAGAGTGTCTCAATGACGAAGAAGGGGTCAGTGAGGATATTTGGCTTATAATAAACAGTAGTGTTCCCAACTGTCACCATTCGACCCCTCGGGTCCTCTTTCAGCTGTGGTAAAGTCTCTAAACAAAATATGACTATTGAAATCAGGATTACCATCACAGACACTATGGCAATCCCTCTTGCAGTGCCTGAGCTTTCCGGGTGCTCGAAGAGGAGCCAAATCTGACGCTGGAACTCCTTCTCCGGTAAAGGTCGCTCCTCCTCCCTGATGAAACCCTCGTCCTCACGAAACTTCTCCATCGCGTCCACTCCGAGCTCGTAAAATTTGATTTCTTCCGAGAACATATCCAAAGGGACGTTCACCGGTCTTCTCAGTCGACCCCCAGACTGGTAGTAATAGAGGATGGCGTCGAAGCTGGGGCGGTTTCTGTCAAAGAAGTACTCGTTTCTCAGGGGGTCAAAGTACCGCATACGCTTTTTGGGGTTACCGAGCAACGTCTCTGGAAACTGGGAGAGAGTTTTCAACTGTGTCTCAAACCGGAGACCGGCTATGTTGATGACCACCCTCTCGCAGCATTCGTGGTCGTTGTGGTCTGGGGGGTAGGTGTCCTGAGGGTGGCCCGGGACAGCCGAGGTCTCGTCCATGTTATCTCCTGCTACCACGGTCATTTTGGGAGGAGGAGGTGGAGGGGGAAGAGGAGGAGGAGTTGTGTTGGGATCCCGGTTAGTCTGACTGAGCAGGCATTCAGGTTAGGGGCAAATTTTTCCACTCCTCAGCTTCCCACACCCCTTAAATTGTTGGAGACGTCCCCAGATACGAGGGGGCTGGCTGGCTGCTTTGCCTCAGTGCGGCTCCACTGCGGTTCTCGCTGACTTGACCATTGCTGCTCTCCCGTGCATCTGCTGCTGTTGTTACTGCTGCCTCTGTCACCCAGAGAGAGAGAGGGAGAGAGAGAGAGGGAGAGAGAGAGAGAGAGAGAGGAGAGAGAGAGGGAGAGGGAGAGAGAAAATAATGGGATCAAACAGCCAAGATATTTGCTGCCTCAGCATTTTTTGCAGTTTATTTATTTATTTATTTACTTCTCTCAACCTGCAATTAGTGCAGTTATCCAATAGTCAATGTAAAAAAAAAGAACACTACCCCATTCTATTCTATAATATATACATTTATAACCTTTCTGTAGTACTACTGTAGTCATGTTTATATGATTATCTTCTTGCACTATAGCCTATTTTCTACATTCCTATAGATGATTCTGTGGGTATTTTTCATTATTATTATATTATGATATTTCTGTACGGGTGTTAACTTTAGTTTAACATACAAATGCTGTGGTTCTCTGTCTTAAATGAGCACAGCAATGATTGATCCTACGCCACTAGTAACCAGCCTGAATTATGATGTGACGCATAACATCTGATACTGATATTACACCAACTGTTTCTGCATACAGCCTATAGGCCTACTGCGGGGCAAAATGTGCCAAATGGGTTAGAAAATAACAATACAGTAGTTGTCTATTATCTTCACATGAACAGCAGCTGTCGATAAGAAAATAATCGAACCGATATCATTATTGTATAAGTCAGCAGTTTCGAGGCTTACCGTGGGCTGATCTTGAAAGGTCTTGAATGCGTCTTATCCTCGAGTAAAATCATCCAACGGCAGGGCAGCAGTGGGTGTCATGTGGCAACTTTACATTGCACCTACAAAAAAAAAAAAAAAAAAAAAACTAGAGCCTTATTATGCTCGTCGCCATCCTAACTGTGTCCGCCACAAAGTGTTCCCAAATGTCTTTTTGAAGCGTGATGAGATGAAACAAGATGAAAATCAGCAGGTGAGGAAAGCCTGAGATGGAAAAAGAGCGAAAAGAGAGAAAAGCTGCAGCGTCGGTAGTTGCTTGCTCGGCGGCACGGCGGTGTGAACAGCGTACAGTATACCGCAGGAGAAAATCTTGCGCTGCAATTCAGGGGGGGAGATACATTAAGGGGCAATAAGCGAGCCCTTGACATTTCCAGACATCACTGCATCAGCAGAAATCTGCTGCTTTTTTTGCGAGTACACAAGATGACGGGCACAGTGTGTTTCAGCGCGGCTCGCAGAAGCAGAATAAAAAGCAATTTAAAATGGATAGTTGAGAGACAGTCAAGTGTAGCAGCGAGGTCCAAATGTTTTCTCCACAATGTCAAGCAAGTTTTGCTGTGCATTTTTACATGCAAGTGCAGGGGAGGTGAGGGAAAAGAGAGGAGAGGGGAGGGAGGGCAGCAGAAGGAGGAGGAGGAGGAGTTGGAGGGTTTCGACGCAATGCAGACCGGCTCTACTAAAGCACGCCGCCAGAAGTTCTCCACACACCACAAAAACAAGAGCGCTTGTGTGCCAGCATTGGCGCAATCAGACTGCAAAGAAGGACAGTTGGAAACAAAACCTCTAAAAACCACACTGGGTAACATTTGGAATGCTTAATAATGTATAAAACTAGCCTATCATCAATGTTGGTGAGAGATTAAATCACATTTTCATTCCACCACTCCAGGATTTAAAGATTACACAGTTGGATATGTCAATATCTGAGTCTATGTGAGACCGAATTAGATTTTGCAGTCTTCATCATTTTACTGAGAAAGATCAAATTGTCTACAATGTCTTTGCAGCCCTCATATAGTTATGAAACATCACATCAGGGGATCTTGCATCCAGGATGTGCACGGCTCACACCCAGTATGTGATACTTTATGATACTGACTTATACTATATTATCAGCCTCCACTCATGGCTACATATGAAGTCAAACAAATCTGAGATAAATGCAGGAATTTCTGGCTCTGCAGAGGACGGAGGATCAGTTTCAGCACCATGGACAGCGCATGATTGATTCACCTCGTATAACTACAAATCCCCCAAAACAAACACCAGAATACTCAAGTCATTACGATACAGTGTCATAACAAATAAGCAAATATATATATGTCCATTGCTGACTTTGAGGGCCTGTATGTATGTAGGCGGATGTTTTTTTTCTAAAAACACACATTCAACACAAAATCAGGTCATCAGACCTCTGTCTCATTTGTTAAAATGTCCCTCCAGCCAACTAACCCCCCCTACATTTATCACTATGACATTTTATTAAGTTAATTGGTTTTGTGGCAAGACAACACAGCTTCTGCTTCTGCGCCTTTTTCAATCATTCAGCACCAAAAGCAATAAAGTGTATTGAACTAATTAATGGACATTTTTTTCATACACAAATGACTTGCTGTTTGTAGGACTGCCACCTCTTAGTCGATTAGTCGACTAATCGGTTAGTCGATTAAGATTTCTTTAGTCGATTAGTCATTTTTTATGCTTTTTTTTTCATGCTGAATGACTTATTTCCAAGAAACGTCTGAGCACATCTCTGGTAAACACAAGATTTAAAGTGCTGCTTTTACATGATTCTTTGTGGAGAAACTCAGTTTTTGAGCGTTAGTCGACTAAGGATTTATTTAGTCGAGGACAGCCCTAGAATGTAGTAAACATCCGGGCATTTCTCGCACACACAAAATCTACATACTATTCAGTGTGAACACACTACATACTCAATTTTCTGTCATGAATAGCATGTGATTTCAAACACACCCTTTGTGTCTCCTGTGGGTTTTTTTTCCTACCTATAACACTCTTGGCAAATGAGGCCCTCTTTAGCGTGGCTAAACCCAGGTCCCCTATCTTCACGGAGCCCGTGGGCCCCGTGATGAAGATGTTGTCGCATTTGAGGTCCCTGTGGATGATGGGCGGGGCTCTGGTGTGCAGGAAGTGAAGGCCTTTGAGGATCTGTCGGCACCACGAACGCAGCACCTTGATTTTCATCACCTTGAAACGCTTCAGGTAGCTGCAGGACAAAGAAATCACACAGAGGGCGGCGTGTCATTCAACGAGGTGGGATTAAGTGTACAAAATGATACAGAGAGCAGCAGGTTCAGCCCCGGCACCGCTTTTCAACAGACGTGTATCCTGTTCAAGTGCTCTTTGTCCGACACAATAACCAGCTTCCTCTTTCATAGTCGCTCAGTGCAGAGACACCGGCTACTGGGTGAATAATCCAACTTTATTTTCAACTACAATTTTGGCTTCCAGCGATTATGAAAACAAGATTAGTGGTCGATCGATAAGGGTTTTTCAATGGCCGATACCGATATTTAGAGCAGGACGACCCGATGGCTGATTTATAGTGCCGATTTTCTTTTTCTGGGTTTGCATCTGATAAAATAGCCTATAACAATAGCCTATAACAATCTCGTTGTTTCTGAAATGTACAAATGTAGATAAATAAAAACAATGTTGTGAAACAGTAAAATTAAAATAAAAACAGTGCACAGGACCATCAAGCAGCATCTCTTTTGTTTTTGGTCCTTTTGTAGATCTGCACACTCTGCACTTAAAATAGACCTTGTGATCTGATTTCAGTTATCTCATTATGTCATTTATTAAGATAATAAAACAAGATAATAGAGATTCAATTATTATTGTGTCACATTCCGTTTCACAATTATGCTCTTGTTTTGCCCGTTTTCGCCGAGTTACTGACTGGAATATGTTGAATATAGTTTACCAACATGCTGCATATATGTTTATATGTTTTCAGTAGGTTGTGGCAGTGCACCCGAATTTAGTCTTTACTAAATACATTTACATTGAGGTGGAAACTGAAATGTTGATTAATGTCTCTGGTAAATTAATACATTAAATTAAATAAACCAAAAAATATATATTCTTTACGTAAAAAGGATATATATATATTTATTTAATATGAATTTTATTAATTTTTAAAACTTTTTAAAAATTTGTTCAAGAAAATTCACTATTAAAAATACTTTTTTTTCAAGTTAAAAAAAAAAAAAAGTATGATGTTTACAAAGTCATGTTAGATAATGGCGATCTCAATATTGACCAAAATAATCATGATTATTATTTTTGCCATAATCGAGCAGCCCTAATCATCATTCGTCAATGAACATAACGACTACTGTGTAGCTTTAATAATGAAATCATGTATAACTGTTTTGAAAACTGATTGTGAACATTTTCAGTATCACCTCATGCACCGGTACATTTCTGTTTGCCTGTTGTGTTGAATGTCCTTTTCTTCTCCTCTGCACTCTTAAAAAAAAAACACCGACTCCCGTCTCTTCTCCGGATTGATATTACTGTTCAACTTTTCTCTTCTTTCTCAAGGATTTGCCTTCGTTCACTCAAAGCGTGCAGCGGCTGGTGAACGACCTCCGCTACTACAGACTGTGTAACAGTAGCCTGCCGACGGGCACCATCAAGCTATAGCACAATGACTGAACCACTCCGCACGTGATCGTCGAGGACTGCCTGTGCTGACCACTTTGCCCAACACTCCTTCTCCAATCCAGCTTTGCTCCGCCTGTTCACAGTATCGTGAAGGAGTGACACACTTTGTATTGTTGAGTACTTGGATGTTGAGGATGCTGCTGATGTTTCTCTTTGATCTCTACTGTAGAAGGTTTTTTTTTTTTTTTTTTTTTTAAATAAAGCAGCGCCCTCCTAATGTGTTGCCAATGATAATTTGGCAAGAAATGTAAACCTGGTCTGCAGTTGGCTTTTGCCCGGACCCGGAGCAGTCTGAGCCAGGCCTTCTTTCCCACACGTCCGCAACAAAGCTGGGCTGGGACTGAGCACTTTCAACTCATTTTGAGTTTTTAAAAAAAATGTCTGCTTTTATTCATTTTGCCTTCAATTGTTTTCATCTCCAAAGGAGACGGACTCTCAACTTAAGATCTTTCATATCATTCCATTCTGATAAAGAGAAAACCTGCTTGATTAATAAAGTGCTTTTTTAGTAAAACTCAGGTATTGATTATGATTAATTCATGATTTGACTGATCTATGTGCCCAACTCAAGCAGTGTTGTCACAGTATTGTTTGTGAGAATAATGGTTGTATTAAGAGATTCAACTCTGTATGTTTACACTGTTTTTGCTTTACACCTGTAAATGGCATCTTTTAAAAAAATTCCTTTTAACTTAAATTCATCCATTTCAACTGCTGAATAATTTTTTCGGCCTTCCTCTTTTTTTTTTTCTTTTTTTAGAACACATGCACAAATAATCAAAGAGTTGGTTTGGGTTTTTACAAAGTCAATGGATAATGCAGGGCAGCTTTTAATTTTGAGAATTGCTAAAGGTTTTAATGTGTGACATGCATCGCATTAAGGTTTCACGATAGCAGAATTCCAAACTTCGATACAATTTTAGTATTTAAAAAAAAAAATACTCTGCCTCTTTCAATACTATGGCAAAAAGAAAAAGTCACTGAACACATACTGTACCAACAAAGTTCATTTTCTTCTTCTTTGTTTAATCTGTGCAGGGTTGAAAGATTGATTGTAGATCTTTTTTTTTTTTATAGCTTCGGTACTTTCGATACTATCGAATGTGGATATCGTATCTTTTCAAACACTTGGCAATCTTACATCGCATGTGACAAATCCTGAGTGAGAACATTCAGAAGATAGGAAGAATAATTAAACAACACGGTGAAACTGCTTCACAAACTCCACATGAAATGTTGCATCTTTTTTTTTTCCTGTAGGTTGAACTTTTTTTTGAGGATTGAAGCTTTAATGTTGCTGTCGGTCTATCGGGGCTTTCTATGTTAAGATGTTTTGGCTGCTGTCTTTAAATGTTGATGTTATCTGGCCATACATAGGAAAGCTACGGGATGTAATTGTTGGTTATTAGAAAACAGGCTGCAACTTCCTGTGACTCAGAACTACAATGTGAACTAATAGATTTGATTCCTCGACTCCCCCAGTTTGATCAGAACTTGTTTTTGGCTCAAAATCTCAAGTTGATGCTAATTAGATATTAGTTATGTCTTTAATGTAAACAAATATGAGTTGTTATCATTGTAAGATGTTAGTGCAAATTGAACTCTTACAAACTTTCACTGCATTGAAAATGACCCTAAAATGTCTTGAAATCACTAAGATTTTCATATTTATGTGGTTTTATTTAAAGGGCATTCCACCAATTTTACTCCTCAAGCTGACTATTCATTATTATTGGGTTAAAGCCTTTAAAAAAGTTGTATGTATTCTGGAGCTAGGAGGGTTGAATGAAGATTATTGAGTTGCATTATGGGAAGTGCAGGATGCTTCTGCATCAAATGTTAACTTTGTTTTGTTTCTTCATGAAAGTGTGGTTAACATTTAGCTTAAAAGTGAAACTTTAATAATGCTCTCAAAGCTCTAGTTGTAGAAACTGAATCAGTGTGTTTATTGTTAAATCCTATGGAATCAGACGTGAAGAATTCCTGAATTCTTGGTTAATGCTGGAATAATATATATTTTCTCTCTCTCTCTCTCTCCAGAAATAAGAACCAGCAGACATGTCTGGCATCACTGGAGTTAAACAGTTTGAGTGACAGTCAGGGGGAGGTTGGCAGACAGGGGGATGACTCGTGAGTTTTGATTGAGGAAAGTTGACTTCTCTCTCTACAGGCTGACAAAACACACGTCAAAACATGGTCATGTTGCAGCGCTGCATTTTTAAGAGATTTCTCCAACAGTTTTCAGCTGGGTTTCCCTCTGCGCTGCTGGGTGGACACAGAGCTGCTGCTGCTGCTGCTGCTGGGTACAGCAGCAAATCAAGTAAGTGAAGGAATTTATATCAACTGGTCAGTAAGTCATTTTTCTTTTGTACATTTCTTCTGGTCTTTTACACACTTTGCTCAAATTGCGCAACCTTTTTTTTTCTTGTCACAGAGAACAAAGTGTCACTTCCATGGCTTATTAATGTTTAATTCAGAAAGTAGACCATTGACTGACTAATGATTAAACTAAGAAATCTCTGTTTTGAATATGATGATGACAAATATTCTTCAGATTTAAATGATAGATTACTGTTAAACATTATTGGCACTGATTCAAAGAGACTTTACCTCTGAGGCGCAACATTTATTTGTTCAAAACTTAACAGGACTGTTTGCAAAAACAAATTTGTTTGCCAAACTCATGGGGTCATGAACTGGAACTAGGTTAGAGGCACAGGAGATGGTGTTGATGATGTGGCTGACAGCGATGCTGGAGAAACGGTGATCTGTGGTGTGCGTAATCCGGCCAAAACCTGTGCGCATTCTGCGTAAAGCACAGTACGATACCCGGAACGTCCATCCAGCAGTTAATGAGTCGCTGTACTTTACAAACACAGTCTCACACACCGTCTAAAAACCAGTAGATTGAGTTCCTCCCGTGACGGATCACGTGTCTCTGTAATTGATCGCATGCAATCATTCATTAGCTCCTAAGTGGTGTTACAGATGCTATTCTGTGCACAACTAACAATCTAAATACAAACCATATCTGATGTGCCTGTTTCATTCTGCTGTGTGTGTGTGTGTGTGCGTGCGTGCGTGCGTGCGTGCGTGCAGTAAATAGTTGTCCTCTTCCTTGTATGTTTCTAATATTGGCAGTATGTGAGGGTCAGTGGTGGAATGTAACTAGGTACATTTACTCAAGTACTGTACTGTACAAGTTTCAAGTACAATTTCGAGGTACTTGTAAAGTGCTTTAAATGGTATGCTGCTTTATACTTCATCTCCACTACATATTGGATGCAAATATTTTATTTTTTCCTGCACTATTTTTTCAGCTTTAGTTACTAGTTACTTTGCAGATTCTCAACTAATAGATTATGTATAGATAAAGCTACCAAGTATCAGTATATAAAGTAGCTGAAATTATCCCCACTACAACATTAGCAATGCTTGTACATTAATGCATCAATAATTATAATCCACTGATCTGAAATGTGCCATTTTGCATAATAAATACTTTAACTATATTTTGATGCAAATACATATATACTTTTACATCATTTTAAAAGACTTTTACTTGTATTTTTGCACTGAGGTGTTACTGCTCTGTGTGTGCCACCAGCTGTTCCAGATGTGAGGGAGCGGACTCTCATTGCTGTAAAGCCAGACGGAGTTCAGCGTCGTCTTGTTGGACAAATAATTCAGCGGTTTGAGCAGCGAGGCTTCAAACTCGTCGGCCTGAAAATGTTGCAGGTAAAGAAGTCTGAAATAAATGCGTTTGGATGTTTGTGTGCAAGTTCTCTGTTTAATTTCTGTCTCTGTTGTGAAGGTGTCTGATGATCTCCTGTCTCAGCACTACTGTGAACTGAGGACGAAGCCCTTCTATCCCAGACTGCTGCATTACATGACCTCAGGGCCTGTGGTTGTCATGGTGAGGGATCCTCTTTCTGCCTCCTTGTGGGAGACTCCTGTATTTTACATTATTTCTGCTTCTTTTTAAAAATTATTTCTACATTTGCATTAAGTTGACAGACATGAAAGGTGTGTTTTAAAATATGATTGCTAAAGAAATCATCATGTATACCTTGTACACCAGGGATACTCCACTTGCTTTGCCTGGGGGCCACTTTTGCAAAATAACAGGAGGCCAGCAGCCAGTTAATAAACAAGCATGAATTCACAATAGTTGCAATCACGCATGCATGCATTCGCACACACACACACACACACACACAACATCACAAACACTTGACCTCCATGCCAACTTTCAGCCTCCTCCCCCCCTGGCATTTCTTTTACAAAACAAGCTCTATTTTGATGTTTTCATTTGCTCTCTGGCACCTTATTTACATTCAGAGTAGAAAAAAAAATCCCAGTGTGATCAATTTATTTTCATTGTGAATTAGAAAATGGTCGTTGGGCCACACAGCACCCTGTAAGGGGCCGTAAGTTGAGTATCACTGTTGTACACAGTATGTCATGTGTAAACCTGCTAAAAATCTCTGCAAGTCTTGAATATCTTGTTTTGTGTGTGTGTGTGTGTGTGTGTGTGTGTGTGTGTGTGTGCGTGTGTGTGTGCATGCGTGCATGCGTGCTTGCGTGCTTGCGTGCATGCACGCGTGTTATTTTTGTTTAGGTGTGGGAAGGGCACAAAGTAGTCCAGGCGTCACGTACGATGGTGGGTCATACTAACCCAGCCGAGGCCCAGGCAGGAACAGTCAGAGGAGATTTCAGCTTTCATGTCAGCAGGTAACATGATGTCATTTAACCTCAATAATAATACTAATAATAATAATACATTTTATTTATACAGCACCTTTCAATACACAGTTACAAAGTGCTTTACAATAATACAGAAGAACAATTTAAACACAAAGAAACAAAAAGAAAAGCATAAAATACAGAGAGAAGAGACTTAAAAGACAAAACTGACTAAGACCGCCTTATTTCCTCAGGCAGGTCGTTTCAGAGCCTCGGGGCCCGGATTGCAAAAGCTCTAGTTCTTAGCCGGGCCCCTGGAACAGACAAAAGACCTCTGCCCGAGGATCTTAAACTACGCACAGGTTCATAGGGGGTTAAAAGGTCTGAAATGTAGTCTGGAGCCAGGTCATTAAGAGCCTTAAAAGTCATCAACAATATCTTAAAAAATCAAAAAAACATTGGAAAACACCGGTGGCAGCGTGTGACGATTCTGCAGTGAGCTCTAAAAAGTCCACTGTAAGCACTGCATTTTCCATCACACAGATGTTTATGGGCTTAATGAATGAACAAATGAATGAATCAACTTTATTTACATTAACCATCGTTGTAGTCTGGCGGGCTTACCAAACAGTGCCGGGATAAAGCCTTACTTCCTGTCTGCACAGGAAGTCTGTGTTCCTCTTCTCAGTGTTTCTGTTCTCAAAGTCTCTTCGCTACAGGAAACAAACAACAACCTCCGAGTTATCAACCTGCACACTGAAAATGACACGTTTATCAGATTTGGATGGTGTAATAAGGCAGGCCTGCTCTGTTCTTTCACTGAATGATTGTAAACATCTACAAAGAATATGTTTACATCATTTTCGTGGAGGTGTTCCACAGACACGGGTTCCTGTCCGACACTATTTTGCAGATGCACCGTCGGGGCGTGGCACCGCCCAGGATGATTGTGATTGGTTTAAGGAAATACAAACAGGCCTGGGAGTTTTTTTTCTCTATCCAGGAGTGAAAGCACATTGAATCCTGGCTATGTGAGACTACAATCATTGTGGCATGTCTTGATAAACCTTACAGTGAAGGTGTCAATAAATAAATGAAAAATAATTAATAATTCTTAATTACAAAAGTTCTGATCAGTCATAGAAATAGGCATGGTTTTGTAAGTATTAGCTATTTACAGACTGTGGGCTAAAACTCACAAGAAGCCTAATTCTCCTTTACAATAATTCACTACATGTTTACAATGGGGTAGGCAAACTCATTACAATATGCAAACATTAAGGTCAGTGTACATGATGGAGTAGTGGCATTAGAATGTGACAGGGGACGCCAAATGTGGGCTTTTACAGCCAAAATGTTTCTAGCTGGCTACTCCTCGTGTCCTGTGCTGACCTTGGCTTCCTGCATTCTCTCTGTAAAGAAGACTGCCATGTCGTAATACATCCATAAATGTTATCAATGTCTGAAAGAGGCAAAGCAGGGGAGTGAATGAAAATCTAATAGGACGTGTTTGGCTCATTCCAGAGTTAATGGCGTTAAACTCTGAGAGAAAAGGGGGCTTTGGCCAGAGAGCTGAGGAGGGGCCTTTAACGGGGCCGTAGACCTGTGGCACGCTGCCAACAGCCACTAATAGAGCCATAAAGCAATTACCAGGAAATACTGGGAGAGAGGGATGGAGGGAGGGAGAGATGCATTATGGGACACAACGAAGGAAGGAAAGGATTTACAGTCTGTTGAGTGGGAGGATGGAAAAAAGGAAATAAGGAATGTGAAATTCACGAGGACAACAAGAAAAGTGATGGAGGGAAATAGGATTTGGGCCATTTGATATGACCATTAGCTGATAATCAGTGTGTGTTGTATCGAGTAAAGTAATATCTATTGCAGATCAGATGGTACTGACTGCCCGGGTACAACCCCCCCCCTTAATACTTAATATGTTTACAGGCTGTTTTGTTTATCTCTGTTAAAGAAACATGTCTGACATGCACTGGAGATGGAAAATGGAAAAACAAGAACATTTAGCAATGAGCCGCAACTTGCTCTTCACTTGCTTCCAGGCAAATATATCTTTATAGAGTAGAGCTGTAGTGTGTGTGTCGGTGTGTTTTCAGATTTGTGTGGACCTATTCAAACCAGTCTGAGGACTTTGAATATGCAAAGTGGTACCAAATGTTTTCTGGCTTATCAGTCTTTGAGCTCGGCGGCTGCATGCGTTTGTATTGTTCTGCAGTCACGATACAGCCTTCCCCCCAAATACATGAGATATGAAAACTACAGAGCATTAAGAAAAAGGGATGATCCCCTGTGAGAAGATTTGTGTTGTTTTGTTTATAGAAGTCAAAGTGAAAAATATTCTGTCTGATAAAATGGATCAGTATTTTTTTTAAATCACTGCAGTTTTGTTGCCTTTTTTTTTTTTTTCTTTTGCATTTTCTTTCCTGTAGTAGCTTGTGGCTTATTTTATCAATCCAATGTTGGCACAGTTACTGTATATACTTATTATAATGTATTATATATACCAATATGTTCAGCTTTGCAAGAGAAGCTCCAGTATTGCAGAGAAATTCACGTGTCACAGATAGAGCTGCAACGATTAATCGGTTAGTCGATCAACAGAAAAATAATCGCCAACTATTTTGATAATTTAATTAATAATAAAGTAATAATAGCTTTGAATTTTTATACCGTCTTTCAAGGGACCCATGGATTACTTACAATCTTTACATAGATGAAAGCAGAACAAGTAACACAAACAAAAACAAAGTAATTTTTCATGCAAAACTGTTTGCAAATATGGAGATTTCCTGCTTTTCTCTGTTTTATATTATATTTAACTGAATATCTTTGTGTTTTTGGACTGACAAAACAAGACATTTAAAGACATCAACATGGACTTGGAGAAACCGGGATGGACATTTTTCACTATTATCTGACATTTTATGCCACGTTAATCGATAATGAAAATAATCATTAGTTGCAGCCGTAGGCAGAGAGAATACAGTAGATTCGTATAATAAACCACATCTGCAGATTCTTTAACGTGTTTTTAAGAAAATTAGGTTAAAATGGGAGCAGAAGGCTTGATGAGCCTGGCATTTCCATAGTGTATATGCATCGGTGCTCTGTGAGTGAATGTGGGCGGCAAAGTGTGTTTGGTCT
>JAOVVB010161679.1:0-11609 GCA_028570985.1 Heterobranchus longifilis | reverse complement strand
CTTTGTCACGATCCTGATACCGACGCACAAAGTACTAACTCCAAGGTAAACCCATCCCTGGCAGAATTAGAAAAACACAGGAGACCAGCGTGCATGTCCTGTGTGAAACCAAAGCCAAAAATCAATGTGATGATGACAGGGTTCCTATGCAGTATGGAAACATATGGAATTAGATTATGGAGAGTATGGAAAAATATTTGTTTCCAGACTATTCTAAAATATACATTTCTGAATTTCTGGATTCAATGTACTTTCACTCCTGGCCTGTTTGTATTTCTTTAAACCAATCACAGTCGTCCGGCGGAGCCACGCCCCAACGGTGCCTCTGCAAAAGAGGAAACCTGTTTCAGTGGACATCACGAAAATTATGTAAACATTTTCTTTGTAGATCTTTACAATCATTCAGTGAAAGAACAGAGCAGCCTGCCTTATTACACCATCCACATCTGATAAACTTGTTATTTTCAGCGTGTAGGTTGATAACTCAGAGGTTGTTGTTGGTTTTTCTGTAGCAAAGCGACTTTAGGAATGGGAACACAGACTTCCTGTTTCCAGGATTTCCTGGAGGCTTTATCCAGGACATTGTTTTACTGCTGAGCCAGACTAACGTTACCCTAACCAACAAAAATGATGGACAGAGCTAAGAACATACAGCCAATTTGTAATAGCTTACTTTTAAACTGAGAAAAATAAGACAGACATGCAACACTGTGGTGGATCGTTTGTAGAAAGTGTTGCAGCAGTGGTAGAGGCAGAGAGTCAGGGACAGACGGGGACACAGAAAGTGAGCTTCCCCTGCAGATTGACTTCTCCTCTGTCACTTCTCCTCTAAGGAGAACACGGTCCTAATCCAGAGAGAAGGCTCCATACAGCCCCTCTACATTGCACCCACTGCCGGGGCTATTGAAAGTGATATCTGAGATTACCTTTCATTCTGGCAGGCCGGCCTCCCTTAACCAGGCGGCTGCAGAGTGTGTGTGCCCGCTGCAGATTGGAGGAGACAGTCGCTCTCATTGAGCAGACAGCCTCCACTTCTCTGCTGCCTTTTCCTGCCTGAACGCTCCAAACACACCAACACACACCAACACACTCCGAGGACCGAGGACTCACAGCTGGTAGTGTACGCCGCTTTGCAAATTTAGTACAGTATAATATAAATATAAAGTGGGAAAGGGTACTGCAAATGTTCCATCGGAGCTGTGAGCTGTGAACTGATATTCATACTTGATGGATATGATGCTGTCTATAGAAACAGTGAGTTTCTTCTTGATCTCAGTCTTTGATTATCAGAAGTCGAGAGCTGCCGCCTGAAAGTCGGAGATTCGAATCATCAGTCGCAGACGCCTCAAGTCGAATGAGATTCGTCAAGTCGAGCCATCGTTTGTTTTGGGGTTTTTTGTCCGTCAGTGTGCAGTGCAGGGCTGCAGCTATCCATTAATTTAGTAGTCGAGTATTCTTAGCGAGTAATCGGATAAGAAATATTGCGCGCTGCCATTTTTCTTTTTCATTAAATTACTTTCACTTTATTTAAGAGCAATAGTAATATGCAAAAGAGAAAAAAAGAGAGGTCTCTTAAATTAACTAGTGGGTGTCTTTTTTTTTTGAAAATCTAATTTTTTATTGCTTAAATTGCAATAATATCTGCCTACGTTTGGACAGATTTGTGCGACCAAACTTGCAGTAATTAGCTTCTCACATGCATTACACTTGTTGTCATTTTCTTTATTTCAGTGAACCGTTTACTGCAGTTCGTCTTTCAGACGTGATGTTAGCCATGCATGCTAACGTTAGATGCTAGCAGATCACATGTAAACAAATGGACAGGCTGTTGATGTGACAGTCACACAGGCAGGTCCTGACACATCTGCAGCACTTTTTTGCAACAATAAATGTTTTTTGTGTTTAGGGACCTGTTAGGAACCGATAAGCAGACAGAAATAACACACACAGAGCGCTCAGCTGTACAGTTATCCTGAGGCAAAAATAATTTGCTTCACAATCGTATTTGACCATCGCCGGTTTTCACAAATCTAGGGTTACCTTCTAGACATGACCATGGCACTTAACACGCAACAACTTCTACAACTAAAAGAGAAAATGAAACAGAAAAGAGCAGAAATCTGAAAGAAAAAGCAGCAACGCAGGAGACTTCAAACCAGAGATTCAGTTAGATTATGGAGTCAATGATTAACTCTTAACTGACATTAAGAATTTTGCATTTTGCAAGAATTATACTCTGCACACAGAGTATACAGTAATATTAGATAATCAATTAATAAAAGTGCGGTGCCTCCACTGTGGAACTGCTAGACTCATACACTGAGCTGTGCTTGTATTCTCCAGAAATAAGACTATATCAAGTATTTGTATGAAAAATGTACGAGACAACAATATAAAATGAATAATAAACTTAAATTTAAGTTGATCAAGGCTGCTTGTTTTTTTTAGTTAATCCAACAGGTCTTCTTTTACAGTGTATGAATTATTAAGTTTCAAACTAACTTATTTTACTTTCCCTTTGAAACTTTCACAATAGTTAATAAAAACAAAGGCAGAGTATTCTCAGAATGACCCAAAATAAAGTAGTTTCACGTACGCTTCACATTATATTGACCTTATAATGAATGTGCAAAATAAAAGTTGTATGCCCTTTCACAAGTTACCTCCACACTTTGTCAGCTGCAGGTGTTTAGGAAGATATACTTCAGTATTCAGAAGGAGGATCTTACTCTGCATCACAATATATTGATCACACTGACGTCTCGCTCTCCTGGACCTTCTTCCAAAGTGTTTGAACAAAAGAGACGTATACTGGATATTTACTTTACAAACTTTATCACCCAAAGGACTGAATGATGAGATTCCATGGCATGTTATGCTCTGAGCATTTATGGGATTTTATAGACCTATTTATCACGGGACACTCAAGATACCAGTTCATATGATTACATCATTTTGAATGACGTATGAAAGCTGCGAGGCCGATGTTTTCATTCAATATGTATTTTTTGTAAATATGCATGTAAATATATTCTATTATTTGTTTCCTTTTTTTCTGTGTCATACAGGCGAAATGTAAAATGAGAGATTTCACCAATTCTTGTTGTTTTCTTTGTCTCACATGTAAAATGTTTCTGACTGCGTGTGCACAGGTCAGTTATTGAGAGAAGCGGTGCAGCATCATCTGTTTCAGATCATCGTCAAAAACCTGTTTGGAACAAGTTAGACCTTCACAATAATAATCTCCCCTCCAAAGAAGAATACAGTGTAAGTCAGACATGTCCAAAGTCTGGCCCGGGGGACTCAGTGGCCCTCCACACAATCGCTGCATTGTTTCTGTTCACATTATGATCATACAGTTTGTAGATGTGTAGAAACTAACGTGTTTCATGTGTGGGTGCACATACATGTATTTGTGTGGCTTAAAATAAAATCCAGAGTACAATCGTATTGTATGTGATCTTTTTAAATAACCCACATGATGTGAGAAGCAGCTGGCCCTAATCTAACATGGCCCCCAGGTAGTTTCACATTATGTATTGTGGCCCCCAGGTATTTTAGTAATTTAGGCGGTGCAGTGATGCAGCCTGTGTGTCTGATAAACACGCTGCTAACTGTTGATGTTGATAAGCCGAGCGTCCTGATGATGAGAAACTGTCCAGTCTCCAGAGTTTCCTGTCAGTCTGTATAACGTCATGTTTACTCCTCGTGGTTCTTTTGTAAAAAGTCAGAGTGAAAGAGAACCGGACCAGAACTAAAATACAACAACGGATCATTTTTTGGTTCGGTCCGGACAAAAAGAACTACAGGTGTGAAAGCGACCTAAGTGATGACTGTAAACACACAGATACAGCCATTCTGTGTGTGTTTCCTGCAGGAGAAGAACCAAAGAGGCAGTAATATGTAGGTTATTTAGTTAGTAGAGTGTTTACAGAGACAGGCAGCGCTGGCTCTGTGTATATCCATCCAGCCCGTCCAAACAGACCGCAGTGAGTGTAAGTCTTTTCCACTGTGTTTGAAGAGACTGGAGCCCAGATGGTTAGTAGTGCTGCCAGATCAATTACCAGCAGCACACCAGCAGAGAGCGGAGCACAGCACTTAGCTTCCGGGCCCAATTGAACTGATCCCTATTTCAACTTTTACATATCATCATAGCATGCTGTGATATAAAGGACTAACTAACTTAATGCCACATGTACACCAGTGGAACACTTTGGGGGGATGTTGCTATTTTACCTTCCAGCTACATTTTTTATTGCTCATTCCAAACAGCCATCATGGAAATGACATAAAGTAAACAGCTGTGCATGTTGAGTGGCGGAGGATAAAACATTTGCCAAAAGGAAAACAAATAGTGAAGGCATTTGCTTTTATAAAAAGTTGTAAATGCAGCATGGACTAGTGAAAACATTTCCATAAATATATGAGTTCCTCCTGTGATGAGCAGGCTTTGGACAGACCTGCTGGGTGCAAGTCCTCCAAACTAAAGGACAAGACGTGAACGACATATAGTCAAAATGTTTTCTCTGTTGACAGGACATCATGTGACTGAGCCTTCCAAAACCCTGACACAAATGAAAAAAAACAACTGTTTTACTGTGTGACAACGCTATGGTTGTTTCTGCACAAAAAACCATTTACGTCCACTGAACTCCTCAAATACAGCAGCTTGGTCAGTGGCGTCTGTGTGAGACGCACCAATGTAAACCCCTCTGTGGAAATATAATGTTGTGTTCAGACCAGACGAATAAAATAATCCACTCACTTAATTTGCACAAGTGTGGACGCTGGAATGCTTTGTTTTGACTCACTTCATTCACACGATTACTCACATCGCTTGTCACGGACGCACATTTTTCAACTCAAGCAAATGAGCGAATTCACGTCATTTGTATTCACGTCGCACCGACCGGAACTTGCATCTAATCACGTCTTTACATTCACTTTATATGTAATTCATCCACGGGAATTAATTTATTTGCATCTGGTGTGTACACGACATGAGACGCTCAGAGCAACTGACCACAGCTCTGTAAGAGGACATAGTACAGAGCGACAAAGTCCAC
The DNA here is from genome assembly GCA_028570985.1 of Heterobranchus longifilis. Lineage (NCBI taxonomy): Eukaryota > Metazoa > Chordata > Actinopteri > Siluriformes > Clariidae > Heterobranchus > Heterobranchus longifilis. Next base: position 6,543 of record JAOVVB010161679.1, on the reverse strand, counting down.
ATAGAGAGTAGTACAAAGAGGGACAAAGTCCACATAGAGAGTAGTACAAAGAGTGACAAAGTCCACATAGAGAGTAGTATAAAGAGCGACAAAGTCCACATAGAGAGTAGTACAAAGAGGGACAAAGTCCACATAGAGAGTAGTATAAAGAGTGACAAAGTCCACATAGAGAGTAGTACAAAGAGTGACAAAGTCCACATAGGGAGTAGTATAAAGAGCGACAAAGTCCACATAGGGAGTAGTATAAAGAGCAACAAAGTCCACATAGAGAGTAGTACAAAGAGCGACAAAGTCCACATAGAGAGTAGTATAAAGAGCGACAAAGTCCACATAGGGAGTAGTACAAAGAGCGACAAAGTCCACATACAGAGTAGTACAAAGAGCGACAAAGTCAACATAGAGAGTAGTATAAAGAGCGACAAAGTCCAGGTAGTCCATGTTAGTGGATGGAACATGAGCCAAACTGAAAACTCAAAGCACATGTTCAGTACGTTTTTCCCAAAGATGGTTTCATTCTCGGTAGATCTCATCGTGCAGATGTTTGTTTGTTAATTTTTCTGATCAGTTTGGTTTTAATGAGTTATTTGATGCTATAAAACTATAAAAATGGGGTGAAACGTCATGATTGACAGTTGTTATTGACTCCTGATTGGTCGGGCGGGTGGACACTAGACTCTGGTCCAGTTCTGTTCTTAACACACGAGACAATACAAACACTTACATTCCAAACAACAAGAAAACTGCATGATTTGGAGTCGACAGGTTTCAGAGCTCCCTTTCCTGCACGGTGGCTTTTTTTAAACAAAACTAATCAGTTCATGGAAGTTTGAACCACTCACACTGTTTGCGACGTAGAGCATTAAGCTAATGTATCTTAATAGAAACCCTAACTATATCCCTGCAGCCAATTTGAGTGCATCCAAGCTAATGTTTCATCATGAGTTTACTGCACCATTCATGTCCAACAGTCCTCAGTGCAGCAGTGTGCTCCTCTTTTTCCAAGGTTTGTTGTTCTGCGCTCTTTGTGTGTCACATTATGCATTTATTATGTTTGTATAAATGTGTATAATGTCCAGTCTGTAAAATAAAAGGAACATTTTTAATTAAAAAAGTAAGTAGGTATGTTTCCATCCTGTCAGTCTGTCAAATAAAGTGATCCTCCCCGAACCGAAACTCAATGTTTTAGTTGCCTGGCCGTAGCCAAACTAAACATATTCCACTGTTTTGTAGCATCTGTGTCACCCATGTTTGAGAATTTTCTTCTAAAATATTTGTTTGTTCATTTTTGCCCATCACTATTCCCAAATAACGTATTTGCATTTGGGTACACCCCCAATATAAATCTTTTAAAAGTAAATTTTCTCAACAAATATTTGAATTAGTGTATTGATAAGTAATGTTTTTAAAGGTTTTCTGGTAGGACTTGATTTGTCCCAGTTCTGAAGAATGGATGATGTGTTTCAAAGGTCCTGTGCGAGCCTTGCTCTTCTTGCTGCTCGGCTCACACCTCAAACTTTGATATTTTTATCATTTCAAATCAGCCGCGCTCCCCTGAGATGAGTTCAAACCCCCATAATGCTTTGTACCTCTGCTGCAACTATTTGATCTTCTATGCCCTTAGAAAGCATACTTCACGGAACATCCCTGATTTTCAAGTAGCTATCCCAAATACAACAAAGCCAGATCTTAACACCTCTCCTTGGATTCCAGAACAGCACATACACAGACGGAGTCCGTATGTTTCACTAGTTTTACTTTAGTCTTTCTCTTTCTAGGGCAACCTGTCTCCCTCTAAAACATTTCAGAGGATTGTGCCTGAAGGAATCTAACTATGGCAGGGTTACTGTAATATTGTAGTTTAAAACTGGCAGTTTTTGTCCACCTCATTTAGTTAAACGTGCAATATGTAATATTCTGCCAGTAGGGGTCTCATAATCAAAACTATAACAGAGGTCAGTTATTGTGGTCAGTTCCTCTGGTTTGGATTATTTCAGTGTTGATCGTTCAAACACACCTGCTGATTTAAACCAGTAATAACTGAATACAGCAGTTTCATGTTAAAACACTGTGTTTCTCCCATGGACTTTGCTTACCATGGAGGCTCTATTGCTAAAAGTGTCCTCACCTTTTTTTTCCCTCTGATAACTTCTGATTCAGACTTTCAGGAGGTTTGTACCCAAAGATTATCCTCAGATGTCTGTTACTCTCCAAAACAAACAGACCCGCTGATTTAAACCGGTGAAAACTATGAATAAAGCAGTTTCACATTAAAAATCGTTGTTTTTCCGATGCAGTTCGGCGCTAGCTAGTTAGCTGCTGCTAACCATGGCTCAGCTTGTTTCTCTGATGACTTCAGATCCAGACTTCTGATGAAAAAGTCCTTCTCCTGTTTAAAATATATCATTTAAGGAGAACAAGATCTAAAAAGGTGTGTTGTGTAAATGTGGCTTAAAACTGGATGAAAAGTTTTGTGGATCCTGATGTGGAGAGGATGTGATGATGTTCTGCGACCAAAATACCAACAGAAACATGCCGTGTCCTGATTAAAATGTCAGATTTCTCTGGTTTGAACTTTGTTGGAAACAGAACATAGGTGCAGTCATGTTTTGGACATAATAATGTGGAAATGTTAGATATTATAAGTTTAAGTCTGGTGGTTAATGTGTTGTTGCGGGTGTTAGCTGATGAGCTGTTTTAAGCATCTGGGTCTGATTCCCCCCCGAGGGCATCTGCTGGGAACATGAATTGTCTATTTATTTATTCAACAGAATGGGAGCATTTTCCTGGCAGCACAGCAGCACTACGCAGGCAAACCCTGCAGTCCCCCCTGCTGCGTATGGAAATTAATCTCACTTTTTATTCCTGTGCTTCCTCCTAAACCTACTGTTACATGCTGAGCGGTGAGCCTGCAGCCTTGGGACACACTTTCACATCAACGGAGAGAGGGGCCCCCGCTGCCCCCGCTGCACCAGCTGTGGACTGCCACCAGGAAACAGCAGTTGGCATTAGATCATTCTAATGCATTAGCATGATAACAAAAAATGAAATATGTATTAGGATATTAATTAGGTGTGTGGTTCAACTGTGGTAAAAACTGATCATTTAAAAAACAATTGAATGTGTGCACATATATGTCTGTGCTATAGAGCTTCTTTTCTTTCAAAATGTGAATTTGTGATGTCATGGGAATTCTGTCTCTACAAATACATGACGTCCCTGATTTTCTAAAGGGAAGAGATTTCAGGATTTGGAAAGGGTTATGTTTCAGTGCAGCCAGGCAAATCATTATTACTATTACAGAAATGATCAGAACAGAATCATTTTCAGAGAGGGATCATTTGAGATGCAATCAATCCAAAACACTTCTGAAACAAGACTGGGCTTATTGTTGCAAAAAGGGAAAAGTGTTAAACAAGTGTTTTGCAAATGTATCCAAAGTGTCCCAAAGGGATTTATTTAGTATTGATGGGCATCTACTGCATTTAAAATGGTACACATCCAAAACTCACGAGGACCAGGGGAATGTAACTGGTTTCACATCAATCTAGGTCATATGCTTTGCTAACATCCACCCTGTTTCTTCCCTTCACACATTTCTTCTTTCTTGTTCCTTTAAAGACAGACTCATCTGTGTTCTTTTCCATTTTTCTCAGATGTACAGTAAACGTGACATAGGTTACCCATTACCACAGTAAGATAATCAATAAGGTTATCAATAATACCAATGTTTGGAGCTCTGTAATGTGAGCTAACTGTACTGCTGTGGACTGTTAGTCTGGAACAGAAAGTCACAATAACACAACAGATCGCAGCAGAAGAGCAGCAGCTCAGAGTAAAATGACTGTTTTTATGTTTTTATCAAAGGAGTCTGGTGTGTTTGAAGAGAGAGATATAACAGCTGTCTGACAGCAAGGTAAAGAAAATATTATAAATATAGACTACACTTAAACTCATATAGATTTTTTTCGATGGTCCTTTTTTTTCACATGTTTTGCTGCAGCTCCGTCCACAGCAGAACATATCGCTCTCTTCAAACACACCAGACTGGATTGACAAAAACAGTCATTTTATAGAAAACTGGAGTTGCTGATCTTCTGCTGCTCACTTTAATTAGTTAGTTTGTGTTATTGTTTGACTTTCAGATCTGAACCAAAGACTCTGTATTATATACAGTCAATGATAAGCAGTACATTACTTATCTGAGTAAAATGTTTTAATCAAAGGAGTCTGGTGTGTTTGGAGAGAGAGATATAAAATATTATAAATATAATGTAAAGAAAATATTATAAATATAATGTAAAGGCTGTCTGACAGCAAGGTAAAGAAAATAGATATATAGCCTACACTTGATTATTTTAGGTGCTCCTTTTTTTAAGTGTGTAAAATGTGTTTTGTTGTTATTTTACCTCACAGAACCGGGGAGCTGCTAATCTGCTGCTGCTCGCTTCAGTTAGTTAGTTTGTGTTATTGGTTGACTTTTGGATCCAGACTAACGTGGCGTCCACAGCAGGACACTGCTTATCTTCCTGTCTGTTTGTATGTAGCAACGGCATCATACAGAAACCTACGTCAGGTCACAGTTTTTAGACGGGCTTGTTGGGAAAAACAGAATGTTGACACTAAACGTGTGTTGACATTGGGCACGAATAACTTCATTTGCGTGAATTAATTACATATAAAGTCAATGTAAAGACACAATTAGATGAAAGTTCCAGTCTGCGATGTGAATGATACAAAAAATCTGAACTTCAGCGGCGAATGACTGAACTATAAAGCCAGTCAAAACAAAATATTCCAGCATTCAAACTTGTGCGAATTAAGCAAGTAGATTATTTTATTTTACACCTGGTGTGAAGAAGAAGAAAAAGAACAAGAAGAAGAACAAGAAGAAGAAAAAGAAGAAGAAAAACAAGAAGAAAAATAAGAACAAGAACAAGAACAAGAAGAGAGAAGAAGAAGAAGAAGAAGAAGTAGAAGAAGAAGAAGAAGAAGAAGAAGAAGGAGAAGAAGAAGAAGAAGAAGAAGTAGAAGAAGACGAAGACGAAGAAGAAGAAGAAGAAGAAGAAGAAGAAGAAGAAGAAGAAGAAGAAGTAGAAGTAGAAGAAGACGAAGACAAAGAAGAAGAAGAAGAAGAAGACGAAGAAGAAGAAGAAGAAGAAGAAGAAGAAGAAGAAGAAGAAGAAGAAGACGAAGAAGAAGAAGAAGAACAACAACAACAACAACAACAACAACAAGCAGCATAATGGCTGTGCGTGATTTGAGACAACACTACCTTGTTGAAATTCACACACTACACAAGTGTACACAGTGTGCTACATGTACGTGTACTAACGGAAGAATCTGAATTGAGACACAGCATTTATTTCAAGACATCTAACTACTGTATGTAGGAACTACCTTTCCTCTAAAAATGTTTCCCTTTTTTCATCAAACATTGCACGTTCCCATCACATTTCTGTGCTTAACGCACCCACAGTTTGGCTGTGAAAGCCTCAGTTCTCAACTTGTTAGAAAAGGACCATGCCAAGCATTCCACACCATTTCCAATTAATGATGCTGCTCTTGGCAGCAAAAGTAGTAAATGACTACCAAGAGGGTTGTTTTATTTCCCAAGATGAAGTATACACGGCTTCCGTTTCTCACTCAAGAATTGATAACTACTAGATCCTATACGGCCCACTTTCTTACTAATGAGAGGTCATCACACACTGGGTGTAAATGTCAGGGGGAAATGCTGTCATTTCTGTTGGGCAATACTTTGTTTATTGACCTTAAGGGACAGAGCAGGTATTCCTGGCGAGTGTCAGGTGTATGAGTTAGGGACAAAAAAGGACAAACTACTGTAGGGCAACTTTTAATGGAACCAATGGGACCCATGAGTGTTTGTGTGCACATGCGAATGCTTTGTCCCCTGCATGTGTGCACACACACACACACACACACACACTACAATACAACAGAGAGAGGGGGCAACTGGCTGAGGATAACGTGACGTGACGGACAATGATTGACATATGGATTGTAATGTTGATGAGCTGTGGGTCTAACTGACCACTGCATTTCAGAATATTCAAGTATCAACTGTCATTTCTCCAGTGACACATGAGAAGTGGAGCACAATCTATCTATGTGCAAAACAACAGCATTCTCTGGAAATCCCATTGGCCACCTGGCTATCTTGTTCAAATCAATAACATCTCAAAGTATCACAGCTGTACCCTGAGTGACCCTTCAAAATGGCAGCCATATGTCCACTGCCCAGTAAAGCAAAGAAATAACTTGCTTTAATCTAGGGCAAAATCTTCTTTCCCCAATATAGGTCATTTCATATCTCGATAACGATATATATATCACAGTATAGCATGTTTTCTGGTAACTCAATAAATAAATAGTCTATATGAAATAACAACATGGTAAAGTCTGTTTGTATACTCAGTACTTTTCATTTGTCAAATATTTAATTCACACAGGAATATACAAACATAGACTTTACGATGTTGTTATTTCATATAGACTATTTATTTATTGAGTTACCAGAAAACA
>JAOVVB010161661.1:0-11609 GCA_028570985.1 Heterobranchus longifilis | reverse complement strand
CTGTTTATAAATAAGAAGGACATTGTTTCGTCTGCATGTTTTTCAAAACTCTTAAATTAAGGCATTGTACAAAATTCACTTTTTAGTAATTTTTACCAGATGGTCAGATGAGTCTCAGGTCCCCATCTGCAATAGACTGTATGAAAAGACTTGGACAAACCCACTGTGACATCACCCACAGGTTTTCTGAAGAACAGTTTTGAGGCTCAACTCTGGTCATCACCATCTTGCCAGAAGCTGACTCCAATCGATAAATGAGTGGAACAAACAGATCCTGGATTTTTGTTTGGAACACACCTACTTATCTCAGTTACCACTAGCTTAGCTTAGCTTCAGCTTAACTAAAATGCAAAGGTGGGTAAAATTTATTTATATGCTAACATTACTTTGAATTTGATTGAACTCCATCATCCACACCCTACACATCCTCATTCCATGTCAACTCCTCGATATCTTGTGATAAGTTCACTACAGTGATTCCAGGTTAGCCATTAGAGTAACTGCAGGTTTTGGCACTTTCGCGTTGGACTCATTTTTCATTTTTGCCCCTTGGCGGCCTCGTGTAAGAAGATCCCCTCCCCTGGCTTGTTGCTCATCTCTGCTGTGGTTTTGCTGTGGGGCGTGGCCCAGCCATTGCTCATTTGCATAGACACTGAAACCACATGGTCGGAGGAGAAGTGAAATAAAGGGAGTTTGAGGTATAAAAAGTGCATTAGCTGAGAGATATTTCAGATGGAGCAGTAACCCACACACTATGGGGGAGTTCTGAGTTACCTGTGTTACCTCGTTAATGAATTAGTAAAGTATGAGACCTTTAAAGAATCTGTGGTGTTCATATGAATATTTAAATTATAGCTAAGGAGGAAAGTGATAAATATAAGAAGAAGAAGAAGAAGAAGAAGAAGAATGGCAGCACAGTGTTTTAGTGGTTAGTACTGTCACCTTGAACCTTCAGGTCTTTGGTTTGATTCCCGCACCGGTAATGTGTGCATCGAGTTTGCATGTTCTCCCCATGATTGGTGGGTTTCCTCCATGTGCTCCGGTTTCCTCCCACAGTCCAAAGACATGCAGATTAGGCTAATTGGCGTTTCCAAATTGCTTGTAATGTGTAAATACGTGTGTGAATGTTGATCGGAGGTCCTACCATGGTCGTACAAATAGGAATAAATACAATGGTCACAATTGGCCTCCACAGTTCCTAGTTGGACTACAGAGGTTTCTAGATGGATGGATGGATGGATAGATGGATGGAATAATAATACTCCGATAGGATATCAAAAACTTCCAAGACTAAGACCAACAGAAGGTGATGCTGTAATCAGTGATTCAAGGTGTTCCAAGTGGCACGCATGCTTCAAGAGCGGAAGAACATCACTGGATGGTGGCCAGAGATCAGGAAGAGCTTCCGAAAAGACAAATAAAAAATGTTGAAACCAACTGGCAACTTGTGCCGATGATCATCAGAGAACAATCCACAACATTACCATTATCGTTGTGTCATACTGTACGTAACAGTCCAGGCAAAAAAAAAAATCATCCTCAAATCATCCTCACATGTGATTTGAATATGCGCAGTGTTGCTGCCGAGTTCGTCCCCAGGCTGTTGACCCAGGATCAGGAGGAACATTGCGTCGAAATCTGCCAAGAACTCTGTCAGAGTGCCGTGGATGACCCATCCTTCACATTGCCGGTAACGGATCATTACTGGTAACGCAACTTGGTTGTACAGGTACGTCCCTGAGATAAAGCAACAGTCTTCACAGTGGAGGAGCCCGTCATGTCCACGACCTGAAAAAGGTGAGGCAGGTCTGCAGCTTCTCAAAGCGCATGCAATGTGCGTTGAGAATGAGGACGGCAAAAAACAACAGAGCTTATAAACAGAGCTAATCTCGAAACTACTACTAATAATATTAATCATGGCTGATTATATGGATTTCTAAGCAAAAAATCTGACTATGTCTCGTTCTGACTGTTATCTCTCTTGGCTTTAGCTTTCGGTAGTCCACGTTAAAGCATCAAAGATATCAAATACATTTCTGATTCTCTGTATCCTCTAATGGAATAAATTCTGACCAAAGACCTGGATTTCCACAGATTCACTTTCTAGGAGTTTGAACCTCAGGGTTTAACCGCTGCTGACAAGAGGGCAGCGTAGCGAACGTCTCAAGCCGTTCTTTCACTGATTAATGTAACATTCCTTTGCTCCACATGGAGGCAGTGCAGTACAAGAAGCAGTGCTATGAAGCAGAACAGCAGGCTTGTGTTCCTGTAAAAACTATTGTCTTATACTGTACTCTGATTTAAGATTTGTCAGATATGAGCAATACAGGAGCATGCCTTCAATGACTTGTGCACACATTTCCCATGTCCTAAGATGTTCCATTGTGTGTGGGTGTGTGTGTGTGAGAGAGAGAGAGTCTCTCTAATGGTAAAGTGCCACTGTTCCCTTTACATGAACATTCCTCTACCAGCTTGGTCATAAAACATTCCATATGCTCTCTCTCTCTCTCTCTCTCTCTCTCTCTCTCTCTGGAATAGATAATTGTTGTGCTTGAGTTTTTGAGACCTAAATAGTTTCAATAGCTTCTTCAATAAGCTCTAATAGCCGTCTTTAAGGTGCAAATACAAATAAACGAATTGAAATTGTTGTGAAAAATTTGGATGGATGGATGGATGGATGGATGAATGTCAACACATGTCTGAGTCTAATTCAAAGCCTGCAAATGAAAAATGTCTGACTTTTAAACCTCACGCTCCTTATTCTTTTTACTCAAATATGAAAACAGTTTTTGAAAGAGAACAGGTTTGAAAAAAATATGTATTTTTTGCAATAATATGCCTGATGGTACAGGAAAATACATCTGGTGTCACTGTGGCCGATTTCTTGCAAACAGCTAAAAATTAAAAGTAAAAAAAAAAAAAAAAAGGATTTAATATCTGATTCAGGGCATTTTTTCCTGCTTAAACTTTTATTGAAGTCTGTTTCTATTAAATATGAGGAAGATATGCAGATTTTGTTTTTTTAGAATTTGGACCTATTTGCAACTTTTGTGTCAGTTTCGATTTCCTGCGACTTTAATCTACAGCTCGACTCTAAACCGAGCCAACTCCAACGCTGCATGCACACTCTATCCGGGCCAGCTTAACACATTCACACATTATCTTCTCACATATCTCGTGGTATTTTTGCATTTGACTGCTGAGGACGGTTCCACTCAGAAACCATGAAGACGGCGTGACGACTTGTGACTGCAGGACTTGAACAGACTTGTACCTGAGTCTCCATCAGTAAGCAGCTGGTAACCTGCTATTATTTTAAGAGAAACACAATTTGCTATAGTACAATTGACCATATTATTATTATTATTATTATTATTATTATTATTATTATCCATGGGCAATATTCCCATTGGTGTCAATGGCACTTTACCATCCATCCAATTTCCTTTGTCTTTTTGCTTTTGGATGCATCTGAACCCCTCAAGTTACTTTGGGGTTAGTGGTGGCCCGAATGGTTAAGGCTCTGTATGATGGATTAAAAGGTGGGGGAAATCATAGTCTTTTATTTTTAGGTCACGAGCAGTTGTCTAAGCATTTCACTGCATATAGTACTGTGTATGACTGTGTATGTGACAAATAAAATTTGAATTTGATTTGAATTTGATTTGAGTTATGTGAACTTCAAAAAACTTCAGGTTTTATTTATTTTAGTATTTAGTTACTAAATTAAGTACTCAAAACTTTAGTACTTTTATTACATATTTAGTACTCAATAAAATTTTTTCCATGTAAACAGACTGAAAGAAAGTAATTTAATGAAAATTAATAACAAAAGGATCATATAGAGTTTAAATCTCTTTTAATAGCCCATCTGCCTAACGTTGCATATCCAGGTAAGCTCTTCATGTTGCCCCTTGTGTGTAAATGCAAATGTTACTCATCTGGAGGACTAATGAGTTGATAAATCCACATTCCTTCCTCTGATTCACCTTTAACCACCTTACCAATATGCTAGACCAAGCTTCATTTATGCAACATTTATGCAATTATAATTATAACGAGGCAGCCTGGTGGCTTAGTGGTTAGCACTGTTGCTTTGTACCTCCAGGGTCCGGGTACAATTCCCAGCCAACTTTGATTCCTTTCTTTGTGTGTATGGTGTTTGCATGTTCTCTCCATGCTGGGTGGGTTTCCTCCGTTTACTCCGGTTTCCTCCCACAGTCCAAAGACATGCAGGTTAGGCTAACTGGTGCCCATAGTGAGTGAATAACTGTGTCTGTGTGTGTGTGTGTGTGTGCGTGTGTGTGTGCCCTGCAATAGATTGGCACCCTGTCCAGATTGGCACTCCCTTTATTTCTCTATATAATCCCCTGATACACGAATGCACTTATCTCAGCATTTCACTAGTACAGACAGTACTTGGATACCACGAAGGTAGACTAGTACACTGGAGCCATGACCAGACTGTCTGCTTCACGTCTGAAACACTGGCCTCCCAGGAACTCCTTCAATGACCTAGCATGTAGAAATGATTTGGAGCGAGGTCAGAACTGTACTGGGAATGTGGCAATAACTCCCAGGGGTATGCAGTATTCAGGGTACACCTCAGGCTTTAATACAATATTATGCGATTTAGTTTCTTAACACAACAAGTCAATCTTTGACAAGACCAGTGAATCTGCTATGATACAATATAGTAAGATTTAATTTAATGATTAAGTAGCTTCCTTAGTAGTAAAGAAAGCCTACTATTAGTTTGTGAATGAATGAATAGTGTAAAGAAGGAGTTTTTGAATAAGATCACATTTACTAGCATGTGACCTTTTTAGCTTGTTAAATTATAAACATATTGTCCTTTTCAAGAATAATTCACTTATAAGAAAAGTATTCTCTCAATTCATTTTAGTCATTTGCCTTTTGAATTGTTTAAATCATATTGATCCAAATGATCTGATTGATAGACCTCCTGTACAGATACGCCAGTGATGTAATCAAAGAATAAGAACTCTTTGTGGAATTTCTGTATGCTTGTTTTTTTAAACAGTGGAGTGACTGGTCGCTTTAAGTTACCTGTTGAAAATCCTTACTTGCATAATTATCTATTTCAGTAAAATCCATACCTAATAAACTGTTTGCTCTTTATCCCCCTCTCCTGAAATAAAATAAGATATATGCTTTCTCTTTCTCTCTCTCTTTCTGGCATGTATGACACAAACACCCTGACACAATGAGCTTTTAGGAGAAGGATGTCTGGCATGACGTTTTATTTAAACTTGACTCATCTACAGTTTTCTGTTGAAGGATGAAATCCATTTTTTGTCCATTATCTTCCACTTAAGCTGTGCCTTTTCCCCCCACTGATTTTAGAGTACATCGGTGAAGTGTTGTGGGCGGATCAAAAATATGAAATGAATTCCCACTGAGACATTTTCTAAACTTTGGCTTTAGCTTTTAAGTCATTGTAACTTTTTTCTTAAATAAACGTTGACTTCTTTCTGAGACTCCAATTAGATCTCTTTCTCATTCTCCCCCTCTTGCACCCCCTGGATTTACACCGATCCTCTAACAACCATGCATTAGTGATCCTCTACAATTAACCCCTTCTGATATTCAAATGAACTCACTAAAGTCCCGCCCAACCAATTTCACTGCGTAAATCATAAATATGTCACATTGCACAAAACCGGTGTGTTTAAAGTAGAGTTTCCTTTTAACCTGGTTATAACTGGCCCATTGCAGTGGCACTCAAACAACCTCTTTCCATGAAAGCAGGATGTTCTGGACCATGTTTATTAATGAAATATTAAACCAGACTCTACTGTGAAAGGTTTTGTTTGAAATATTAAGATAGTTTCATGTTAAGAGATGTTTAGGAAAAGCAAACAAAAAATAATCATTGATGAGTTAGTGTATGTCACTGCAACTACAGTAAAAATTAATTTGCATATAACATGATGCAGTTTCAACTCTTATGCACCTCATTTCCATAAACCATATCCTCCTTCATGGATTTTATGATCGTGAGCCAATAAAAAAAGTTATTCTCAATTTGAGGAAAGAAATAAATTAAGCAAGTACATACAGTACGTTTAGGAGAGACAGGGTTGCTTGCTGCAAAATTAAATATTGTTTCCTGAAGGCTGGCGGTGCTTTCTGTAAAATATCCCATGTGTCCCATCCAGGTTTTATTCCCACCTCACACTCAGTCTTACTAAAATAGACTTCGGATCCACTGTGACTCTGACCAGAGAAAAGCGCTTACTAAAGATGAATAAGTGAATTCAGCAGAGGAAAAGATCAAATAGATCTGTCTTCTGCAACTGTTTGTTTCTGTTAAAAGTGTGGGAATTGTGCATGAAAGTTATGGAAATATGCTGTTTGTTTTTGTGAGCTGTTGATAAAAATTAGGTAGTTCAATGAACAGTTTAACAGCAAATGAGAATTAATAAACTTTTGCAGTTTTAGAAGAACCTTTTTTTTTGGAAGCAGAAATTATTGCAAACTAATAGAGAATATTTTTTGCATGTTTTTTTATGAGTCACAAGGTTGGTAACAGCACAAATGGCAAAATAATTAGTAAAAATTGTTTGGTTTATATCAATGTGAATTTTGCATGATTTTGCAAAATGCTATAACTCCACCTCCCACAGTTTTGTCCTAATGGATAAATCAGCCTGCATTTGTGTTTGCAATTTAGCGTAAATAATTTACTGTTTAAAATTAAAATAATAATAATAATTATTATTATTTAAAGTCTTGTGTTTTAGTACTTTTTATGACTTTATTATTGAGTTAATACAAAAACATTCCTGATTTTCAAACATTAGTATTCCACCACAAAATTAAAAGTTACAGAAAAATATTTGTAGGCCAGAAAAGAAAGTAGTACATTATCTAAGTAATCACTTTTTAGATTTAAAAAAAAAAAAAAAAGGAAACTTGGTTTGTATACCAATGTATAATGGTTTTGCATGCCAAAGAAAGAAGCAGGTGCAACAGTCAAAGTTCTCAGAAGAACTGTGGGTGGCTCTGCAGGATGCTCAGTAATACTTAAGTGATAATTTCTTTATAGAACTGTACAAATTTTACCTGACACTAAAGTCTCCTCAAACTGTGACTTTATATTGACTTTATATCTTTCTTTTATTTAATTTTTTTTTGCATCGGATTGTGAAAATGCTGATTAAGCATAAAAATGCTGTAAAGTAAGTAATATAGATAATACTTTCAAAAATAGAAGTGTCTATATTATATTTTTATCAATAAACAACAGAAGAGAAGTTCTAATCAAAACAGCATCAATTCTTTTATTCTTGAACAGTTTTTGAACGAACTCAGCAGGTAGGTTGTTTCAAAAATCATGTAGAACTGCCTCGAATCCTTTTGTTTTTTCATGTAATCCCAGACATTTCCAATGGTGTTGAGATCATTGGGGCCAACCCATTACTTCCAGGATTCCTTGTTCTTCTCTACACTAAAGGTAGTTCTTAATGACATTTGGTATGTTTGGCATCATTATCCTGCTGCAAAATAAATGTGGGGCCAATTAGATACCTCCCTGTTGGTATTGCATGATGGTTAAGTATCTGCTTGTATTTCTCAAAACCTATATAGCCTTCAAAAAGACTTCAGATTTTGACTCATCAGTCCAGACCACCTGCTGGCATTTTCTGCACTCGGTTTGGCTTGTGTGCTGCAATACTTTCATGAGAGCCACTTCGGGCCAGAAGACCAAACAGACAGGTGTTACTGGGTCTCAATGGTTTTTCGCCAGTTCTTTGCTGATGGCACTGTTGGACATCTTCCAGTGGTAAAGGGAACTAACAATGATGGGGACTGGGGGGTAACTGCAATGACAGTAACAACTCGGCTTCAATATTCTCTAAAAATCCAACGAACACATTTAATTCACTTATGACAGCCACTGTTTTTCCCGGCTGGTAGTTTCGCTTCACTGATCACGAGTCAAAAAGAAGGGATGTGATTGGCTTGTCACAACCTGACTGCTTGTGCTCTAAAATGTGGCTGTTACTGCCTGTGGTTTGCTTAAAACATAAATGTTTTAAGTTTCTAAAAACTTAAATCCTACAGTGGTTTTCAAATTAAATGCTTTGGTATAGACTAGCTCGTGTGTCCAAAACTGGTGTTTGTCGAATTTTGCTGTCAAACTGTTGAACGTTAAATGTTAAATACAAAGATTTGTACTCATTTAATCATTAAATAAGGTTAGATTTAATTTAATTTAAGTCAGGTTGACTTAAAGCCTTGTTTATGAATTTGAAGCACTGATCCTGCACAAATTAAAGAAATGCATCTTTCATATAATCAAACAATTAAAACAAAGAAATTAATCCAGCCTAAATTAATCATAATTAAGGATTAATTAACTATTTTCCTATAACAGCATGTCCAATGTTTGTTTTTTTTCTCATACAACAGAGTTTTTTTTTTTACACTTTATTACAAGTTAGGATTTGTTCTATTAATTAAAAGAGGTTCTGTCAAACTTTTTCAACATTCTACATTTAATTTTGTGGAATGATGGCAAAATGATTTAGCTTTCCAGCCAGCTTCACTTGACTTGCTATAGGTGTACATCTCCCACTAATCACTAACCATGAGGGATTTGCTGAAACCCCACCTGAAACAGTCACCTCGTCTTAAAATGGCTGATTAAAAGCCTTCCTATATAAACACACACACACACACACACACACATGCTGCTCTTTCTTCTCCTCTCACAGCAGCTGCTTAAGTAACTCGAGCCCTGCTGAAAAAGGAAGAGAAATCCTCCCTGAGGATTGAGTGCTTTCCACTCGCAGAGAAACAGCAATGCTTCACACATCACAGACTTGCTCTCTGGATCTTCTTAGTCCTTACACACTTTCCATGGCCTACACTAAAACGCCTGCACCTTGTGAATGCTGTGTGAATGCTCCCAATTCGTTCCTGCACTCACTGGTCATCCCAAATCGTTGCTTTTCATCGCAGCATGCTCCAAGGAATTTTTGCCATTTTTATATAAGGAACTCATTCATGTCCTGGCCACATACTGTATGTTGTAATGAATGAAAAGTGATAGTGGTGGCAATTTTGCAATTAGATTGCGGAGCACATGCTGAGAAAATGTGACTCTCGGGAACGAAGGCTGCTGATTTGTTTTCCAGGAACAGATTATAGGTTTTGTACGATTACTTACACACTGGTATTTCACACTGGTACACAATTCTCAATAGCTGAAGCTAAGATTTCTTCTGCCACAAAACTCTAAAGATATTTTACTGCAAAACTGCTCTTATTGCGCTTATTATTAAGTCCTTAAACATTTCCTACCATGCTGCAAACTTAATAACACGTTTCACAGTAAATTCCCAGGCCACATTTTGAGAATGTTACTTTTTCTTCACATGACAGAAAGCCCTATTCATTCCCATATTCCCCCAAGCAGCTTGCACAGTAGTTCAATTTAACATAAATTGTAGAGATTGTTTCTTAGTTTTTTCACAGATAGTTAACATTAGTTGTATACTCATGTGGATGAATTTGTTCGTACCCTTTAATAAATTCAGTTACTAAATTATTACTTTAAAATTAATAATAATAATAATAATAATTAGTATTATTACCATTATTATTATTATCATTTATTATAATAAAAAAGTGATAATAAATGATAATTTTAAAAAACATCAACTAATGAAAATCAGATATTGCATTTGAATAGTGATTTAACATAATACTTTAAATAACTGGTCCGGACAAAAATGATTAACCTAATAGTAATCCTATTATTAATTTAATACCTATTCCTATAAATAAATAATAATAATAATAATAATAATAATTAAAAATTTTTAAATAATAATAATAATAATAATAATAATAAACAAATTAACCTTTTGGTGCACAACCTTTTAAGCCAATCACGGCTATCAAGCAACGCCTGCACCTGCGTGTCAACAGGTAGTTTGGCCCACTCGTCATGAGCAAACTGCTCCAGCTGTCTCAGGTTTGAAGTTTGCCAGACTGCATGTTTCAGCTCCTCTCACAGATGTTCAATAGGATTTAGATTAGGGATCATCACTTTAGAATAGTCCAATATTTTGTTCTTAGCTATTCTTGTGTGTTTTAAGGTCTGTGCCTTTACCCTGTTGAAGGACCCATGACCTGTGACTGAGACCAAGCTTTCTGACACTGAGCAGTAGATTTCGATCCAGAATGCCTTGATGGTCTTGGGATTACATTGTACCATACACAGACACGTGCAATACACAGAAAAGCAGCTCCAGAATATACCCGCGTCCTCCATGTTTCAGGTAGGTACAGTGCTCTTTTCTGTAGAAGCTTTAGTTTTGTTTCTGTAACCATACAGCTAATGCGACTTGCCAAAAGCTCCATTTGTGTCTCATCTGTACAGAGCACATTATCACAGAAGCGTTGCGGCTTGTCAAAATTTCAAATTTGGCAAATTCCAGTCTGGCTTTTTATGATTTGCTTTCAGACGTGGAGCCTTTCAACAGGGCTGTCTTCCATTTAGTCCACTTTTTCTCAAACAGCAATGGATAGTGTGATCTGACATTGATGTAGCTTAATCTTCGAGTTCACCTTGAATCTCTTTGGAAGTTGTCCTTGGGTCTTTGGTTCGCATTCGTGTTATCCTTCTGTTCAATTTGATATAAATTTTCCTCTTGCTGCCACGTCCAGGCAGGTTGTCTACAGTCCCATGGACCCTAAACTTTTAAATAATATTTCCAGCTGTAGTCACAGGAATATTTAATTGCTTGAAGATGGTCTTATAGTCCTTAGAGTAAATTTAATTTACCATTGTGGGTTTTTCACATTTAATACCCTGTAATGGAAGGGTACCAACAAATTAATCCATGTAGATAGATTGATAGATGGTACATAGAAAATCGGTGCAATCTGGCAATTCAAAAAGAAAGAAAAGGGAAAAAAAGCTCACTAACTTAGTCTATTAAGTTCTCGTAGCAAAAAGACAAGCTCTTGTTAAAGGATAGAGGTCTTGCTCTTTCATCTAGTACTCAGGAAATTATTACATTATTTTAAATTCCCAAAGACTAAAGTAATTCTACTCAGACAATACCAGCAGCAGGTAATTATAAACTCCTTTTTGGGCTGCATGTCAAATGGTTTATTGAATAATTATTAATTTCTTTTACCTTTTACAAATACATTATGTGGACATTTTTTAAAAGTAGCTGAACCCACACCTTTTAAAACATGCTTTTGATAAATTTTAACATTTTATTGCTTAACATTAAATAATCACTTTTGATATTTTATATGCTTTTTTCATCTTTTTTAAAGTGCTTCTGATTAGTTTTATTATGTTAATACATGGTTATTGCCTTTTATTATACATGATTTTATTTTCTTCTGGAAACCACTTTAAAAAGCGCTATACATGATGGACGTTCAAGTCAAAACCGGGATATGTGATGAAACTTTTGATAAATAAAGGTGTAAAACTGATTGAAATTTACAGAAGACTTAAAGAACTTCGATGATGAGACTCTTAGCTGCAGTAAAACATTTGAATGGTGCAAACATTTTAAAGAAGGCTGTACATCCGCTAATGACAATCCCGG
>JAOVVB010161641.1:0-11610 GCA_028570985.1 Heterobranchus longifilis | reverse complement strand
CTGGGAGATCTGGTGGTCTTCATGACCAGAGGGATGGAGGAGGGAGGTAAGAAAGGATGAGGATTAAGAGAGGAGGATGAAAAGATGGTAGAAAATGTCCAAGCTCTGCACAAGCGTTACACGCTACAGGGGCTGCCATGCTGACTTCATATACGTGACAGGGAAATTTAGTGGCAACAAACAGGAGCTGTGAAGGACTACTGAATAAAATGTGCACTTATAGGGATGGGAATTGATAAGATGGTTGCAGATGGGAGATAGACTTGACAGATTGGGGGTGAAAGGGTTTAATATTGCAGTGCCAAATAAGCACACGGCTGCAGGTATCAGCTAAAGAGCATTTTGGAAAGACTCACTCTGTACAGGGAAGACACATGTTAAAACAATGGGGTTTGTGATTTGTGTATGGACTCAGAGCTGAGTGTAAGTAGGTGGGGAGGTGGGGAAGAAAGCAATACATGCAACAAGAGCTGATGCAACTTCCTACCTGGCTGGCCGAGTCATCAGGGGAAGGAGAATAGAAAGGAGGCTCAGGAGGAGGAGAGAAAGTAGAGGCAAAGACCGGCTCCTATAGAGACAGAGCCACGGAAAGAGGAAATCTTTAAAGGAGCACTTCAAAGATGTTAGACATGAAGATCAGTTTACTAGTCATTGGGGCTGTCACTCTTTATTCAAAATTCAAACAGAGTAATATTCGAACTGTAATGACGAGGGCTGGGTCCGGAACTTTGATACTTTTAGGCACCGGATCGAATTGCATCGATACTATCGTGTATCAAAAAATGCCTCGTCATTCAATACTAAATTTCAATAACTAAGGAGTAAATCTCATCAGCGAGCCAATACGCATGCAGCATGCTTGTACCAAGAGCTAATAATGCTGGTGATTGGCTGTCTAGCATTACACAATGCTAAAACACTACGTTACACACAGAGACAGGGCTCGTGTGTGTGTGTGTGTTGCTGTATGTTGAAAGGCTTGATTACAGTGTGCGTCGCATAGGTGTAAAGGAGCTGAAAAATAAAGATTTGTACCATAATGTGTAATGTTGTAATTCATTTTTGTTACAATGGATTTCATGAAATTGCCATCGAAAAAAGGGAACCAGTATCGAAGTCACGGTATCGGTAAAATTTCAAATTCAAAATTTACAGTCTATAAGCGCAACGGTTTGAACGTTTGAATAAGTTTGCCTTGTGATCCAGCAGAGGGCGATGTAATCGTTCTCTATCAGCTTGACCTGTCGCATGCAGTAATGTTTGTTATGAAAATGGAGGACACTAGCGAGCAAAGTTGTTCTGAGCGGACAATCACGACACCAAAGCATCTGAGAAGCAGTTTGTGGAAGTATTTCGGGTTCTGCACTGAAGATGGCAACGTAACTAAACTGTTTGTCGACTTTGTACAAAGGCAGCGGAGGCAGCGGAGGCATCGCAGATGAGCGGAGCAACGTAAAGTGTACAACCCGCACAAATTAAATGTAGTATTATTCTGATGTGTTAATACAGCTATTAAAAATGTGAATATAAAAATGTGATGTTAGATGGGTGTTAATAGTTAGTAAACTAATGAAAATAATGTTGTCAACAAAATGACTTGTGTGTGTGGATTCACTCGAACGAATTGCATGTAATTTCAAATTCATTCAAACTTGATTTTTGGAGAAAGTGACAGTCCTACTAGTCATAGTCAATGCTGGGCAGCCTGTGAAAACTGTCTAATGACGGTGCAGAGATGCTGAGAGCGCAGATGAGGAAGACCCAGGGTGAATACAGGTATATTCAGACAGACACTATGAGCAGGTAAACATGTTCTAGAAACCGAAAATACAAGTATGAACCTGAAAATGAGCATAATAGGTCCACTTTTAAAGAAATCCATCATTCTTTTCTTCGTGTCATTAAACCCCTGCATTAACAGAAATATTACTACAGACATGAGCTCAGTGTACAGAGGAAACAGGAGGCAGAGCAGAGAAGTGTGACAAGCTGTTTAAATTTAATGTCAACAAACACTTCTGGCCTTTGAGATTCTGCAACAGGATGAGAGTTCTACTCCAGCTCACATTACCAATAAATATCTTGAACAAAGTTACGAAGATTAGAGACCTTTAACACACAGAAACATAGAAAACACATCCACAGTGTGTGAGAGAAATCCGTGACACAGTCAGAGTTCTGAAACCCGACGAGCAGAGGTGGGATGAATTAGAGGAGCACACACCATAAAGTACAACACCTTCACCATGATTGTAAAGGGAGACACCCACTACCAATACCACCACATGTACACACACACACACAAACATGATGTATTTATCAAGACGGTGTGTTAGCAGCCAGGAAATGCAGTTAAGAATTTGAAATTTAGATCACTAATCGCACTTGATAAATACCACCGCAGTGTGTGTGCGTGTGTGATTTGGGCTTTGCACGCCTGTCTTACCCACAGCTGGTCGGACACAGCAAACTCATCGATCATCATCAGCCCTTCAACGTCCTACACACACGCAGCCGCAGGAGAGAAGGGACATGTTTGTCTCTGTTGTCCCCAAAATAACGTCACGGCCAAATCACATGACCGACTGGAAAAATCTGACATTTTTGATACACCATGTGGACTTTCTGAACAGTTGCTTTCATTTTTAGACCCTTTTAAAGGCCCTTTGTCGGTGTAACAAAAATGGCACTTCTGTCAAAGACCATGTCCTTGGTTTGAACAACAGTTTTCATTTGCTCTGCTGTTGGTATTTGCTTGACTCTTGTGAGTTTAGTTGGGTCTTGAGGATGTGCCGTCACAGTATTTGTTTGTGGTGCTAAAGCATAGTTCATGTACAGTAGTCATGCAGTGCTGAATACCCAGAGGTCAAGAGGTAGTGCACACACACACACAGATCTTCAGGACAAATAAACTGATCTCAATTTCACCAATGTATTCTGACCATGTCAAAGAAACACATGCTAACATCTCTGATGAAGTCCACAAGGCCAAAACATTAGCATGTGTTTTTTTGACATGGCCAGAATAAATTGATGAAACTGAG
Organism: Heterobranchus longifilis; assembly: GCA_028570985.1. Taxonomy (NCBI): domain Eukaryota; kingdom Metazoa; phylum Chordata; class Actinopteri; order Siluriformes; family Clariidae; genus Heterobranchus; species Heterobranchus longifilis. The sequence continues at coordinate 8,566 of JAOVVB010161641.1, read as the reverse complement.
ATCAGCCAACTTTGTCCTGAAGATCTGTGTGTGTGCTACCTTTTTACCCCTGGGCAGGGTCCAAAATTAATTTTTTTTTGTCCAGCGGCCAAATGGCTAGTGAATGTTCAAAATCTACCAGCCACTAAATAGATTACCATAGTTTTTTGGCTAATAAGTGAAGCAAATCTACTAGCCACTTGCATATTTTACCAGCCACTGGCGAGTAAATGGTGCTAATTTTGGACCCTGCCTGTGGGTATTCATTATTGAATGTGCTGAGTTTTGTATGTGTCTGATCTTAAAGGCCCTTGCACAGCAAATCTGTATTGTTCGTATGCATTATTTTAATCCATCATCTGGGAAAAAAAACAAACATTTTATACCATTTTAAACTATCATTCTATTCTATAAATTCGTAATACGAGATAAGGAGATAAGAGCATGTTTCATCTGCTGAGAAAGGAGCTGCAGCGTTTCCAGGTCTATTTCAGGATGTTTGATCAACAGTTTACCTGCAAATGTAATAACGAGTGCTGGAGACGATCCGCTAACGTTACAGCCAGCCTGTGTGTCCACCGTGTCCGTGTTCGGAGCAACTCACACGCAACTCCTTGCTATCGCTATCGTGCAGGATCTATTTTTGCAGCTCATGTCTCTGAAGTGTGAAATGTATTTAATGTAATACCTGTATTTACATTTTGGCTGATGACACTTGCATGTACGATGGTCAAACAGCGTTTGACTGACGTGAAAAAACCCGTTCTGAAAACTTTAATGACAGAAGTTTCGGAGTCGGTGTGTAAACGTGATTGACACAACGTGAGGTTGAATTTATTTTTAAACGTGTGACAATTTCAGAAAAAAATATGTACTTGGTGTGCAAAGGCATTTAGTGTTGCTCTTCTTTGATCTAAAATAGGAAATGGACTGGATTGTGTCTACAGGCTCTGATGAATGGGAGGATGAAAACAAGATGAATATCAAGCGTCCTTCCCCTTGACCTCAACTCAGCTGGAACTTGATTAAAAATCTTTTTTTGTCCTGATTGGATTAAAACATCATGCTTTTTGTCGAAAACATTTAGAGCAGTGTATCAGATAATTCACAGCTGCATCAGAGCATTAAAAAAAGCAAAACTCTTCCAGACCTTAAATGAACTACAAATCTAAAATCTGAATATTATACATACAGGCAGAGCTGAACAAACCCTGATAAGCAGCTGGAAACAAAAACAGCTGCTGATGTGGATGGTGGAGCTTTGAATATGTCTAAACAGAGAGGCACGTGTACCGTCCCACCCTAACCCTCCTTTCAAAAACAAACACACTCAACATGCAGAGGATGAAATGAGGTTTATTTTTTTTAAAAAGGTAAAGGACATGCAAACAGAAGAATGAAAGGTTACATGCAGTTCAGTGGAAAGAAAGAGGACATACAGAGGACAGTCAGTCAGTACTGTCACTGTTGCTTTTTAAAAGTAAAGTAGATTAAGTAGTACACGTAATTAACTTTTCTCTGAGTACAAAATAGACTTTGCATGTCAATATGTGTCATTTGGGCAAAATTAGCTTTTCAATTAGCGTCTTAGTGTACTCTAATCTTGATCATCTCTAATCACAACTATAACAAATGAAGGGTTCATTTGCAAAAAACAATATCTCTTTTTTATGTCCAATCCAGGGAATATCAATCAAACTGGAGTTTGGTTTGTTTTAATAAGATATCTGAAAATATCTTTGATTTTCATTAAAAAAAAAAGTTTTATTGTGCACTCATGGGAGTATCAATCAAACTGGTGTTGGTTTATCTATTTTAAGAATGGCTGTGATCTGATTTTACAACCAAAATATTCCAGAGACAAATTAAACAGCTATGTATGGAAGTCTATGGATGCAAATATTACAATGAAAACATTTGATCAAATTGAAATTTATTTTCAAAATCAATTTTCATTTTAATTATCAAGGTTAAAATACATATCTACTACCAAAATTAAACTCCAATGACAATGCATTTTAGTTTACCGTATTGCCACGATAATGATAAAGGAAAGGACATTTACAAATTGACAGACAATATCAAACCTGAACTTGAAAATAAAATCGCAAACTGTACATTTGCATAAGAGTTATGCCGTTAGGATGCACATTGTCTGCCAATTTGAAAAATGTAATCCATTTTACATTAATTGTCATTGTCATAATTAAATTAAATGTTAAGAGTTCAATTATAATATAATTATTATTGTCATGCATCATGCATGCACAAATTAAAAAAGAAATGTTTCAATTTAATTAAATTATTTCTTTTTAATATCAGCAGCCATACACTTCCATATCCACGGAATGAAAACAGCACGCAGCATGAAATAATGTGGGACTGATCTAGATACAACCACATCTATTCTACGGCCATGACTGAGAGAAATGCAGATTAAGTCTTGATACAGAGCGACAGCTGTGTGTGAGACAGAACAGAGGAAAGACACAAAGAGATGAAAAGACACAGACATGGACAATACACAACCTCTCTGTTTAGAGACATCCAAAACTGTTACCATGTGCCATCGCAGGTTTCTACTGCAACACTGATTGTTTAATGGCCGTCATCCTTCTGACGTTCCTGTGAGTTACATGTCAGCACAAGATCAAATACACCCGACAGCCTGACGTCAGAGGCTGATACAGGAAATGCGACACTGCAGCTCAAATCAAATTACTGAAGCCTCAGTGGCATGCCACTGCCACTGGATTAGTGCCGCATTCAAGTTTCATGGGCACAGATTGCTGGAGTGACCGTTAAAAAGCAGTTCCCCAGAAGTGTTCATTTGTTTGACTGATGCCATGATTGGAATATGAACCACAGAATCTATGCTCCTGATCAGTAGTAGTTCAAACAGGACACTGCACCATCTTTTAAACATGACATGACTGGAGCATACAGTCAGAATTAAGGATGCTAATTTGGACTTTCTTTTCTGACTGTCGTGAAATGATGATTAACTGTTAACTGACAAGCAGGCAACTGAGTTCCAGTCCACCCGTCCAGGAGGCTCGGACATACTTTCCATGTTCTGCGGACAGCTGCGGACTTGTACCGTTTGCACAGCCACAGTGTTGCGTGCATTGTTGTGGACACATGCAGCCACGTCTCCAAGTCTTCACCACTAGTTTAGCTGCGAGCATGTCAGCTGTGTGTGTGCCTGGCATAACGTTACTCTGCGTTAGTGGCATGTGTCATGTAGCTCTCGCTACCCCAAGTTGTGCTCTTTTTTTCTGTTAAGTTCATGGCTTTCACCACTGACTGCTGGTAGTGGCGTTTGCAGACTTTTTTGACTGGGGTGGCCCAAGTAGGGCACTGACTTACAGGGGTGGCATGAAGCACACACATGTCAGAATAACATTAATTTAACATTTCTGTCTCCACTATTCATATCTATTTTATTTTTTTATTCCAAGACTGTTTATGTATATACGCCATTTTAAAATAGGTGAAAATAACACATTTGGACTACATGAGAAAAACTGCAGGTTTTTGCCCCAAACTGCATGGAATTATCAGAAATACGGGCATGTCTGTAAAGGGGAGACTTGTGGGTATCCACAGAACCCATTTTAATTAATATATCTTGAGGTCAGACGTCAAGGGACCCCTATGGCTTTATAACGGAGTCCGCTACAGACTGTTAAAGACAGTAATGTATGTTGTCGTGATCTCTTACTGGGGTGGCTAATCAGATTCCAGGGCCACCCGAGGCCACCCCCTGGAAAAGCCACTGACTCTGGACGGCACTTACAGTGGAGAGATATGGAGCAACACTGAGTATGCCAGGCAGACACACAGTTGACAAAAAGCTAAAACACAATTAGCTAGTGCTCAAGCTACTCCAATAAAAGGCACACGTGGTTGCATGTGTCGAGTTGTATTTACTTACAAAAAAAAAATTAATACACTTTTTAAAACTGTTTTAACTGGCCAAATGTCTTATTGTCAGTGAACAGTTCATTATTCGCATCCCTAGTCGTAACTGCATGACGGCTGCCTGTTGATGTGTTGAGTCAGCAGTGAGTGTGCAGGTCAGGTGGTTACCTTCTTCTTGAAGCTCTGCTCCACCTCCCAGAGCTCAGCGTGCTGATCAGCCACAGCAACCTTCACCACATCCTGCTTCTTATTGATCCTGTTCCTCCAGTCGTCCTCGCCGCTCTTCTTCAACAGGGCCACTCTGACACGGAGGGAACGCAGGAGGAGGACAAGGTACAATAAAGTTCATACCAGGGGAGAAAATACAGCAAGTGTAACCACACACGTCTGCTTTCAGCTCCTCGTTAAATTATGTTATATTGCAGCCAGTGTTGTATGCGCTGAGTTTTGAAAAGTGTAACCACACTTGCGACCACTTTCAACATAGTCTTGCTCTGTGTTTGTGTGCAGGTAGGAGGAAATGACGCAGCTGTCAGGTGCTGAAATTTGGCACCGTTTTGATTTAACGTGAATCGGTACTCGGTAGTACCGACGCAATTCGGCTGGTACCCTTAAAAGTACTGAGTTCGGTACCCAACCCTAGCTGTCACTGGAGCTGCTTTAACAAAGCAATAACACAGTGCTGGGATTTATTTCATCTAAAGTTAACGCAGGCCAAACAGTGTGGGAAGTCAGCTCTATGACAAATACCAACTTAAAATCTTAAGATTTGGACATATAGTCTTTTAAATGAGCTATGGAAAACTGGGGTTACATATAAAGCACATGGAAGATTCTAAGATCACAAAGTGAAGTATAGTGTGACAAGAACAGATGTTCAATTATTGAGCTCTCGGAGCCATAATGGAGGGGTCAGGGTGTTGGCAGTGCCCTCTGCCCCTCTAACAACCACCCCTCTGTGACCCAGTGAGGGACGTCCTGTTCCGCCCCGGGGGCTCCACAACAACGCCAAGAAAACAGGATGAAAGTAACAGTGAATAGATGTGCCCAGCTGTATCTGGGAGACAGATCCTGCCTCCGGTAAAATGTTTTGAAAATGGGAGAGAGTCAAAGACATCCCGACACGGTGAAAGAGTGAGATGTCTACAACTGGCAACACACAGCCTTCAACACCAGTTTACTTCTATTATGTCATCAATCAATTGATAGCGTGGTCGCTGCCTGGTGTGTTTAGCAGTCAGACCAGCAGACTGTGCTTGTTAACACAACGTGACATAACTAGACTTATGTAATCATTTCATTTGTCGGGGAATCCAATACTGAGCTTCAGTTAAAAGTTAAAATGTGCGGATGTTTTCAAGTGGGGTTGTACGAGGTACTTGTCCATAGTCAGTGTATTATCTACAGCAGATGGAGGTCAGCACCTCCAAAGAGAAGCAGACAGGAGGACAGACATGGAAGCTAAGCAATGTGCTGCTGAGGACGGGGTCACACAGCAAGACATATTTTAGCCACCTAAAAAAAGGACCACCTAAAAATATCAGTTTAAGTGTAAGCTATATTAGAATATTTTTACCGCTTTCAGACAGCCCTTTGCGACAGGGAACTGAAGGCGTTATATCACTTTCTTCAAAGCCACCAGACTCCTTTGATAAAAACAGTAATTTTACCTCGCAGAACTCGGGAGTTGTTGGTCTACCGCTGTTAGTTTGTTTGTGTCATTGTGTAAGATTGGTGTTTTAAAAGGGTTAGGAACTAACAAAACTAACTAATCGATCGAGGCAGCGGTAGAGCAGCAACTCCTGTGTTCTGTAAAATTACTGATTTTGACAAAGACTTTGAAGAGAGTATAGATGTATACAACGGTCTCAGTTCCCCGTCATAAAGAGCTGTTTGACAGCAAAGTAAAGCGGTGAAAATATTCAAAATATAGCATACACTTAAACTGATATTGATTGTTTTTAGGTGGTCCTTTTTTAGGTGGCTAAAATATGTTTGGCTGTGTGGCCCCGTCCTCAGCAGTACATTGATTTGCTTCCATGTCTGTCCTCCTGTCTGCTTCTCCAAACTGGGGCCATGCCGAGGTAACACACTGACTATGGATGAAGTACCTCATACAACCCCACTTCAAAACACCTGAACTATCCCTTTAAGATAAGAACCATTCCTTCAGTATGAATGTAGATGTCCATTATATTCCTTCCATATCCAGCATACTGTTGTTAATATTCCACTCTTTATCCTGGGCAGCACAGCAGCAAATAAAAAAAACTCTTAACAACCCACAAACTGGCTCTGTCTCGTCCTCATGATCTCATCTTCTGTCTCCATCTAACCCACATTTCAAACAAAGACTGAAAGGGAATCTTCTCTTCCTCCAGCCTGAGTTTGATGGCTTTATTTACTGACCAATTGATCCAAAAGGAGTATATTTCAGCTAGGGCTGGGTACCGAACTTTCATATTTTCATGGCACCAACTGAATTGCTTTGATATTATCGAGTATCGATAAATATCTCATCATTCAATACCAAATTTCGATACCTAAGGAGTAAATCTCATTAGCGTCAGTGAGCCAAGAGGTATGCAGTACGCTTGTATCAAGATCTAATAATGCTGCTGATTGGCTGTCTAATATTACACATCATTACACACAGAGACGAGGCTGTGTGTGTTGTTGTATTTTGGGAGGCGTGACTACAGTGTGCATTGCAGATTTGTACCATCATGTGTAATGTAGAAATTTCCTTTTGTTGGAATAGATTTTATAAAATTGGTATCTGAAAAAATATCGTTCACGGTATCAAAGTCAAGGTATCTGCATCAAACATTTTTGAACGATACTCAGCCCTAATTTTATGCCAAGCTGAAGTAAATGACATTCAGATTAAATGGAACGTTTAACACACATGGAGTTAAACAACACTCTGGATGCATGAAAAGAAGAAAACAACACCCCACTCTCAGCTGTAAATCATCCCCAGCTGACCCCAGCAGCACCAGGCTCACCTCTCTTTGATGGACATGTGTCTGGCCATCATCATGTCGCTCATCTCGTCTCCGTCCTCAGGCTGAAACAGGCCGTCTGTGTGTGTGTCTGCCGCCGGAGGCTGACACACACTGCTGGGAGAACCAGACGCTGCTCTGGATGTTACCACAGTGGACTCTGGCAGCTCTGTGAGCACACACAGACACAAACACAGACACACACACACACACAGTGAGTAAAATCAATAAGCAACACATGAATGTTAACACGGTTCCCACGGTGGATTCGATTTAAAACTGCATCATTTTTCTGCTTAGGAAGGGAGAAAAAAGGTATGCCGGGATTTTTGAGACTGATACCGATTTCAGAGCGGAAAATTTCACCGATAAGGCGACCGATATCGTGAATTTTTGAGCTGGAATGAAAATAGCCCTTTTCTATGTGGATTGTGCACCGATATGAACATGCAAAGGTTGCAGTCACAGGCTGTTTTCTTAAACAGCTTTATTAAAGAATATGTAACATTATTATACAACATATAATGTATGTAGGTATTTTGTATTTTCTGTACCTCGATATGCTCTTACGTATTCTATTTTTGTTGTTGTTTTGTCTTCTCAGTAAAGCACTTTGAGCTGCATTGTATGTATGAAAGGTGCTATATAAATAAAATGTATTATTATCATAAATGTTAGAAATGAACACTGAGAAAATAAAGAATAAATAAAAATAAATAGCTAAACAAACATCAGTACTGTATGTTCAGTATCAGTTATCTGCTGACCATGTAAATAAAGAATTCAGCATCAATCAATTGCAGTTTACATAAAGAATTTACATAAAGAATAAGAACAAGCATTGTTTTCTGCATTATATGTTCTGTAAAAAAGGTTTTCATAATGGCACATATCTGAAAACATGTACGCCGATACCGTGATGTCTGTGATAAGCCAAGTGATAAATCAGTCAGGCAATGCAAATTGATCCATGTATCAAACTTCCCCGTCTAGGATACATCTCTCTAAATAACTCAATATTCCAAAAAGTTCCATGACTACAGGGTTTTGCATTAAACGGTGCAAACTCAGCAGCCCACTGCAGCGTGGGAGCAAACAATCGTTCATGCTTACCAAGAGGCTCAGACACTTCACATCTTTAAACCTCCCTGCCACAGCTGTAATCAAATAACCCACGCCGTTTTGTAAGAAACACTGAAGCTCGATTGTCTGTGCATCCATACTATCACAATCCTCGGACTGATTTCTGTACACTCATTCAGACATAATCAAAGTGTTTGGCTCTGAGTTACTGCTGCTCAGACATAAAGGAAGTCTGAAAACCACAATCTGAATGTAACTTTGACACAGACACAGGAAATATGGTTGAATGAGAAATAGTTGTCTTACAGTTTGCTCTTTAAATATTTAAAGGCCACTTCATTCTTCTATCCAGCATCACTTTTGTTCTGTTAAACCCACAACCACTTAACAAATAATTCCTTGTTCCATTTATAATGTAAAACCTGATATTTAAAGGTCCCATATTGTAAAAAGTGAGAGACAGTGTCTTTTTTATTATAAACCAGGTCTAGGTGCTATATAAATACTGTGAAAGTATCAAAACGCTCAATCCACAGAGAAACGCACACAGACCGTATTCAGAAACTGTGCCTTTA
>JAOVVB010161631.1:0-11610 GCA_028570985.1 Heterobranchus longifilis | reverse complement strand
CCAAACGATTAATCGAATAATTGAAAAAATAATCCGATAAATGGTTAGTTGCAGCCCTAAAGCAGATGCCGATTAACTTTCTGTTGATTGACTAATCAGGTAATCTGTTCTACATAATGTATGTTACACTGTTAGTGAATGAATGATAAACAGAAATAATAGACATAGACAGGATTTAAAGTGTCTGATCTGTTTTATGTCACTTCTCTGCTTCTCCTTCTGCCTTCCTCTTGTCAGTAATGCAAATGATCACATTTAGTTTGCATCAGTTTACAAATACTACGAGTGTGTACTGTACGTAGTAAGAGTCAGTAAGAATCATCCCCCTGATCTGAGCAAGTGTTAGTGTTGCCATGCGTTTAGGTAATTACAGTGTGAAACCTTACACTCTTAACAAAACCTTCTCAACTTGTTTCAGGCAGTGTCCATTTACAGAGAAACACTGCAAAGAGCTTTGATGCTACAGATGGACTTTTACCAAACATGAAGGTAACCTCACTCTCTTTACTCATGCACACGCACGCACGCACGCACGCACGCACGCACGCACAATTTAGTGACATTTATCCGGCTTCTTTTCGAAAGTTTTCATTGTCCTCTCTTTGACTTTTGTACCTGTCCATTATAAAACAAGTACGTGGACATTGTACGCCGATATTTGAATGTAGTCAAATGTTCTGCAGCTGCTTTATAGTCAGAGCCTCCAGGCAGATTAAATGAATCACCGTGTTCATACATGTAACTTGACATTACTGATAATTTGTGACTTTTTAACAGTGTTAGCTCGATGTGAATGACAAAATAAAAAGAAATTAAGTTTTAATTTATTTTGCCAACTGATTAGTGGTGAAATAAAAGGGCATGTTCCTTAACCACTGATCAGTTAATATAATGCATTGACATTTAATTCACACACAAACATACTGTAAAGGCAATCCTGGAACAAACTTGCCTTGAGGCTCCAGCTGTGATGTATGCAGTTAGACACGTTCTGACTGTATTGCAGTGCAAATCAAGACGATAGATCTGACATGTTTAAATGAGAAAAAACATTTCATTTGAATACAAAGTGTTTTTTTAATTTTTTTTTACATCAACCCCAATAGCTTAGCTATAACTAGAAACAATAAAAAAAATTTTTTTAAACTTTTTTAGTTATTGTACTTTAATTGAGGGGAGGTCCCTTGTATAAGCCTGTGGCTTATTGACCTCCTCTGACACATTTCTTGTTTTTAACTATCTAGATTTATATGCATTTTTATGTGTGTGCAAATAAAATAAAATAGAAATTCTTTTTTTTTTAAAGTGCGGCCAAAAACTGTACGTTATCGCCGCTCTCCCTGATTATTTCCTCATAAATGTAAAGGGGGAACATAGAAAAAAAGGGGGAGTAGCCCCATGTAAGGCTCCATATTGGATTCCCGTAATAAGATTTTTACTATTTATTTACTAAACCTAAAGCACAAAGAAGTAAATAAACGGAATATCTAATGAGGCAATACATTTCAACATATTCTGACATGAGGAATTTGGCTCCTACACATAAAATAAATCAAATTACCAACTGATTGGAGGTTAAAGGAAAAGTATAAAGCTCTATATTTATTTTTACGTTCCATTTTAATTATTTAACACATTTTTAATTTTTACAGTGTTTTATGAGTTTTGGTACTCTTGCATACTCAGATGCATACTACTCAGATACTTATGCTGCATTTCCGTACTCCTCGGATGGTCCCACTTTCTGAGTTGGGAAATCGTTCCTACGACATGAACGCCACATTATTGTCCATCATATTTTACACAAATTATTACATTATTATTATTATTATATTAGTAAAACATGTTGGGCTGCCTTTCTTGTATGAAGGGTGCTGTACAAATAATGTGTATTCAATACGTGGACAGCAACAACCATATTACACATTAAATTACAATTATATAAAAATAAAAAAGTCCCTCACTATTAACCCAACGATTACTTTCATCCGCCATGTTACCTCGTCATATGACGCCAACTCGGCAACTCGTGTAGCAACATTTTCCTCGACTTTCTGAATTGTTGTTCCGACTTGAGACGGTGTTCACGTGAATTTTCCCAGTCGGAATTACATTTTCCCGATCATTCTGATACCACATGAACGCAGCATTACTACTCCCATCACAGCGCACAAATTAAAGGCAGCAACACTCATTCTACTTTGCTTACAGCAAATAAACAGCTGGTGGGACTACAGTTATCTTAATACATTCTATAACTAATTAACTGTTCAGGGCTCATACTGACCTTTTAAAGAGTGCAATACTAACTTTAGAGTCCTCCCAGAGGAATTTAAAGTGAGAGCACCAGCAGATTAAACATGTCACAGTGTATTAAAGTGCAGATTGTTGTTTTTTTCCCCCACAGGTAAATGGATTGGGCCTCACCAACCGCTCTCTTTCAAGCAGCTGTGTGCGGAGACCATCCAGGAGGGTGGAAGTGTCTCCACCGCCGAGCCCAGAGGTACCTCGCGGCCGCTTCAGTTACAGCACCCTCCGTTACGCCACGTTCACCCATCCAGGCCCCAGTCAGCCGCGCAGGGTGGCCCCTCTGCTGGACTTCTCACTCGGCTCTGATTCATTCCGTCGCTACGCCTTCTCCGAGGCACCCCGTGTCGCGCAGCCGCTCGCATCCACATCCGCACACAGGACCTCCCGGCAGATATCGTTCAGACAGACGCCGGCGCCGGCGCCGCAGCCTCTGCGTGCGAATGCGGCGTTTCAGCAGAGCGGTGAATATGGCTCTCGCTGGAGCCGTAACCAAACTGCTGTGAAACAGGAGAAACGCACTGTGCAGGGACAAAGCGGGGACATGATGCCCGAGGAGGGCGTGTCCTGGCTGACTCGGGTCAGGGGGGAGGGTCACAGGCTCCGCAGACTCAATTCATACCCGCCCTCCGTCACCAGCGTGGAGGTGGACGTGGGCAGGCAGCTGGATGTAGAACTGCCCATTCAGCAGATACACACGCAGAATGTCTCCACACTGTAAGATCACATGTTTGTTTGTGTTTCATCATTTAAAGGCCCGACGAGGAACTTTAATTTTGTGTTGATTTTAGCTGCTCCTTCAGACAAAAACTGCAGTGTTTTAACAATCCCAAGTAATGGTATGTCTTCATAATAATAATAATAATTATAAGCCAACAGCAAGATATAGCTGTGTAGGAAGGCCAACATTATAATGTTACATTATAAGCCAGTTGTACTAATGTTCACCGTCCTCTGTAGTCTTTCTGTTATGCGACTTGTAGCAGTATTTTAGCTAACGTTACCAGCAAGTATTCAGAGGATGTATCTTCAGAGAACATAAATTCATATATTGATGTACAACCATATCTCGCAATACATTTCATTAATAAAATGGACATAATACATACATGTCTAGGAGGAAGAAGGCCAGCATCGTTTTTTAGTCCTTTCAGATCCAGTTAGCGACCAAGGTTGACTCACGTTTTCACCTGTGCTCGATCACTTTCCCTTTTAGTTTTTAGTTTTTTCTTTTTCCTTTTTGCTAGTCTTGCCCCAGAATCAGCCATAACCACAAGTTAAAGTTGTGTGAGCCTGGATAACTGCATCCATTATGTAAACACAAGCACCTCCGGTCTGGGTGCCGTCGTCTACTCCTGACCCGGGAACATGTATATTGAAATAACTACATAGAATTAGAACAATGTCGAATATTCATGCTGATGGGCTCGTTTGCTTCATATAGAGGCATAGGTAGTAAATTGAGATAAATTGTTTCATAACCAGTCAAAAACTCCTCATAGGGCCTTTAAACAACAGGACCAAATTCCCCTACACTCGCAATTAGTGAAATAAATGCTCATTTGGGAGATAATACGTATCTTGTAATACAATCTTAATTAAAACAGTTTAAATAAGTGCAAATATATGACAAGAAAATCTGATGTTGATTTCAATTGTCAGAAGGCCACAGTTCTATATTAACGGTCTATCCTAGTCAATACATGTAATATACATCAGCGATGATGAGAGAGGTGATGTAAGTTTGCTTAGTCACTCAAACTGCATTAAAATATTCCCTCCAGATATTTTCATCCTGGTAAATTAATAGCTGAACCTGGGTTTCCTAATGACTGTGGAAAATTGTCTGCTGTGCTCTTTTTATGATCAACATGAATTGCATTTTAATGTCACAGGTGAGTGTGCACACGATACATCATGACAAATAGAACTAATTCATTTGTGAGTGGGGGTGGATCGTTAAAGGGTCATGAGGGGCCAGGGGTCTTTCCATTTGTGGAAAAATTAAAACAATCCATAAACATTTTGAGGAATACACATATTGGCTTATTGTTTTCACCTTGCGATTCTGTGTGTGTGTGTGTGTGTGTGTGTGCAATTGCGAACGGACTTAGGCGTCATAACCCATTCACCAACAGCGGACTTCTCCTCAACAGGGGACATTTGTGTGTGTGTGTGTGTGTGTGTGTGTGTGTGTGTGTGTGTTATCATGGCAAAATGTAGTCCTGGAGACACCTACCTACAAGAATAGATAAATCACCCATTATGCACCGCCCAATAAATTGAGTAACGTATCAATAACCATCCATATTCACTAAATTGAACTAGATCCTATCCTCACTAAAATGACAATACGACAAAGACACAAAAAAAACCAAAAAGAAAACACAAAATAAGCAAAACAAAGCAAGAAAGAAAAGAAAAACCAAACCCAATCCCACCCTCAAGCATTTCCATGCTGAGATGCATTCACTGACAGGCTAAACTGTCTAATGAGAGCATGGCTCCCTAGAGCTGTGGTTGTAACAAAACAAATCACAATAATGTTGTGTATCGAGTCACTGTGTATGTGACATAGCAGCAGCCGTAATTCGATCACTGCCACAGATGTGTGAACGTCTGAGTGCGATACATTTACAACTATGAGAATCAGGAGCAGATCAACATATATTTTTCCATTTTTATTATAGAGATGCAAAAACATATTGATGATAGCAAAATAATATAGCAGCTCTAATCTGTCTCTTAAGTAGTCAACAAATACACTAAACTTTGTCCAAAACAGTGACAATGTTGAGTACTCTGCCAGGTGTTTATATGTCTGTCTTTCTGTAGACAAATTTTGTCACCACAATGACGTCACAAACATGCAAGATGCAGTCACAAAACAGCTGTGTAGTTGAGATTAAAATGAAGGCAGAGTTCGAAGATGGGTGTAGTCCAAGTAAGGGCACGGGAACTAGAGGAAGTAGGGAAGGGGCCATTGCATAGTCCTTACTTTACGCCCCTGGCCCAACTTGGCGTAGCCAATGGTGTGATCCCATCACAAGATGGTCTGTAGTTCTAGGATTGGGATGAGAGGATCGGTATCAATCTCATGTTGTGCACTATGGAGTTTTCTTGTAAACACAAGGTCATGTTTACATTCAGTGTTACTCAGCAACATGCACTGTATGTATCCCAGGACTTCTGCTAAACATCTCTGGCTATAGTGCTGCTTACTTGATAGACAGTGACTATTACTGTACTTGCCAATCACCAGAGTTACACACACACACACACACAGCTGGCACAGTAGCACCAGCATTAAATCATAGATAGCTATACACATGCACCAGAACACAAGCAGTAAAAAATAAATAAATAAATAAATTGAGCTCACTGGAAACAACAGTATAACAGCCTGACACAGTGACCAAATAATAGACACACACCAGCAGAAGCAGCAACATCCATTCATCCAATGGTTACTTGCTTGACCTTTCAGGGTTACAGAAAACAGCAACACAAGAGATCCAACTACACCCGCGCCAGGGGGAATCATGGGGAAAACATGGGTCTTGTGCTGCACATTCAAGGTTGGTTGGTAGGACTTACCACTCTTGAGCTCCCAGTTCCACTGTACTAAACAATTTTAGTTACAATGCTGTTGTTGCTAGTAGTGGAGTTCAACATTTCAGAGACTCAAACACTGTTTTTGTAACAAACCTGGTCGCTGCATCTCAACAAGTCCTCCATACCATACAATCACATTTTCCCGACCCTCGAATATGACTCACAGGGGTGTTTCCTAAATGAGTGCCCCTACTGGTGGCAGAAGAGCAACACATCTTCATACCTTGTGGTTCACATTGTGACTTTGTGTTTGGTTAGGTTTAGGCACCACAACTACTTGGTTAAGTTTAGAAAAATATTGTGTTTTGAGTTGGGGGACAGTCTGTGGTATTTTGCCATATCTTTTTTTGCATAGTCTCGATATGAGGCCAAGTCGTTATTGTACTGTGCTGGAATTTCAGATACACATGTAATTGCTGTTTAGTCCATATTTCAGTTCAAACAGTGGTCAACAGTGATTGGCTGCACCCACAGAGGTCAGCACAGGTCAGGTCAAAGTTCAACAGATTGGTGCACATTTGAACCATTTTTGACCATTTGAGAATTTATAAAAATTGTCAAAAATACCTTCAAAATACCACATTAAGACACCAAGAACTTGAGGAACACCATAGAAAAAATAATTCTGATATTTGGTTTAAAAAATGTTTGACATTTGGAGATTTCTGTAGGAATTCCATGTTTTGGCGATTGGATGGTGAGCATCCAGTGCTGCTCAGAAACTCCCTTATTGTGAATGTATGTAGGAAAGCTCTACATCTTCTGAATGTCCGAGGTCTCTAGTTTATGGTTGTAAAGTTTCATGAGGCTGTGATTATCCTAGAGGTCACAACAGCTCATTTTATACAGACGTCAAGTTTACAAAAAAATGGTCTCACTACAATGAAATGGTTACTATGGGGACTAACATCATCGCCCATGAATACAATTTGGCTCATTGAATCCACAAGAGTCTCATCTTTCCAGTCATACCCAATTTATGTAATTAAAGACTGTTTATGGACCCCTGTCTGCAGAAATATGCAAATACACCATTTTAGAATAGGAGAGAATAACACTTTTATGAGAAAAACTGCAGGTTTTTGCCCCAAACTGCAAGAGATTATCATAAAGTGAGCATTTCTGTAAAGGGGAGACTGGTGGGTAAAACCCATTTTTATTCAAATATCTTGAGGTCAGAGGTCAAGGGACCCCTTTGAAAAACCTCAGAGGGTTAAACAATAAAATCACTGCAGGCAAGTGAAAGAACTCACAGGCAATACTATTGAGACATTCTACATTGCCAGGAAGTGAAAACACAACAGCGTTGCAGACGTTTCATTGAGTGTCATCAGAGCTGGAGTCAGTCATAGCAAGTGGAGGAGTGGGGTGCTGCACATCAAATACCCTTGAATGGTGTATTAGAGCGAGAAATCCTACACTGACTTGTTTGAAGAAGTCTGGAAAAAGGTTTTGCAAACGTTGCATCACATCTGTCTCTGTGTGAAGTCATGCGCATATATACAGGTACGCACACACACTGTATGTGGACAGACGATGTTCCCGTGTGTACAAATGCAAATTCCCTCTCTGACTGACTCACTCTGTCTGATCACAGAGCCCTAAAAGACCTGCCATGTTTTGTTTTTTTACTGCATGTCATTACTTTCATAAGTTCTGAACCACTATTGTTTCCCCAATACTAATGATTGTATACTGTTATTTCCCTTAGACCAAGCTTTTGTCAAATGGTTGGCATTGCTGTATTGATTTTTTGTTTTGTGTCATTTTCATGAATGCATACAACACGAAAAACTAAACATTATTTAAAATGTGTCTAAAATCAAATGAATATACAATATGTCCTATGTTTATAGCAGGCTTAATTTTACAGCTATGTATACCAGATTATGGACCAGTCCAGTGGGGCCAGTGCCCCGGGGCTTCAGACTGCCAGGGGGCCTCCAAGCTTCAGACCGCATGCGGTGCGTAGTGCAAAACTTCCAAAGGAAGTTGAATGCCACGGGCCTCAGTGCGCACAGTGCAAGCTTACCACTAAGCCCTTAGGTGCTTCTAGCATGAGCTAAGCACTCGGGCTCCCCAGATCCCTCGTCGCTTACAATGTGAGGACCCCCGGGCCCCTTTGTTTTTAAAGAGTGTGCTGGCCTCTAGGGCCCCCAGGCCCCTTGGTGTTTTAGGAATGAGCTTAGAGTGCAGCGGGGAGCGCAGTGGTAGATACCAACACGCAGGTTGGAGTCCCCGTGTTTCTTTCGACTTGGTCGGGGGTCCATACAGGCACAATTGGCCGTGTCTGCGGGTGGGAAGACGGATAGGGGCATATGTCCTGGTCACTGCACTAGCGCCTCCTCTAGGTCGGTCGGGGGAACCTGTTCAGGGGGGAGGAGAACTGGAGGGGAATAGCTTGATCCGCCCACGCGCTACATCCTGAGTGCACACAGTAAGGAAAACTAAACATTCTTTCAAAGAATAATGTCTAAAATTGAATTAATCTCTCCTATGTTTATAGCATGTAAGATGAGTTTACATTGTGTACATTACATTACAGGGAAACATTGTAAATATGACACAAAATTATGGATTATTTTCCTCCAAACCAGATATGACAACACAGGTCGTTTGTTCCTACCCTCTATGACCCACAGGAGCGTTTCCTAAATTAGCAGCCCGACCCGTGGCAGGAGATCACCATGTCCTCATACGTAACGGTTGCAGTTTAGTTAGGCTTATGTGTTTAGGTTAAAATATGTTACCTTACCTTGCTTCCGTAAGTAAGTACATGACGTAATTACACATGTGATGTAGACCGTTATGTTGTTACGCTTTTTATGTAAAAGGTGAAATAAACTCAACCTTGACTTTTAGCTTAAAACGGTTTTATTTGACCCATTCACCATCATTGACTTGCTTTTGTAGCCAGCCTCAAGTGGCTATTCGAGAAACTGCAATTTTTGGCACTTCTGTGTTGGCTTCATAGTTCTGCCCCGGAGGTTGCCTCTTGAAAATGATATGAATGATGTTTTTTTCTTCAATTAAATCATCTTTGGCCACGTGTAAATACTACGCTGGCATACAGAGGTCCTCAACTCACTCACAGAATTAACATTAATCAATCAATCAATCAATCATCAATCATTAATCAGTTACAGCAGAGTTAGTCACCGGGAGTAGACTGCTGTTATAAAGCCTGTTTCAGGCACTATTCTCCTATTATCCTTCCGCTGTCTCCGCTATCTATTTTGGAAGGGCACTGCTGCTGCATCCTGGGCTTAGTGCCACCCAAGATGATTGTGATTGGTTTCAAGAAATACAAACAAGCCCAAATGTTTTTCCCCTATCCCAAAAATGTTAACAAGTGCTGCCAGACCATACTCCAGCACTGTGGAGGTAGGTCTGGCTATGTGAGACTATGGAAAATCTTTTAGCAAACAGTTGCTTATTTACACATCCAGCAGTTACGGAGCAGCATTAGCATTCATTTGGAGTCGTATTCGTGTCCACCTGATTATTGTAAGTCCAATATTCACTCTCCTTTAGCTTTGTTTTCCATCAACTCCTGAGGGATATATCTGGCTCTTTAGCTGCTGTTCACCAGCTAGTCTCTCTGTAGTTTGGTGCTGAGTAGGTAGTGTACATTCAGGTTTTTAGAGCTTTTTCAGTTGTGACTGGAAACAACGCCATGAGAGTGGACCAAAACAGTAGTGGAGCAGATTCAGGTGATAATTCCCTGTAGGCACTACAAGCGGCTCACAACAAAGTCTCAGAACCATTTGAACTTCCATACTGACTCAAAAATGATGGCCTCAGAGCTAAATAATTCTAGCCTGGGAGCCAGAGTATCTGCTGATCTCACGTTTCTTTGCTCTGGCAGATATGTCTGGTCCCTCTCCCGTTCAGACAGATTTCCAGTAGTACAGGACTTATATGATCTAATCACAACTGTTTAAATCTAATATGGGGCGGATTTAAGACAATGACTGACAGAGGAGGGTCATGCTAGAATGTAGTTACGGAACGTCCGTCCAGTGCAATGCACTAGGCTCACGAAACTCAGATCAAACTGTCAGGCACTGCTTCAACTTGCATGTTATGCTCAGTGCATTTCTCTGATTGGTTGTTGGTCACTTTCGTTGCACTGATTGGTTGAAGGTCACTTTTTGTTTTTCTGATTGGCTGTAGGTCACGTGTCGTTGCTCTGATTGGTTGTAGGTCTATCCAATTGCATCCAGAGGCATTTTGGTCTGTACCATTGATCACACCCCTTAGAAATAGAAAATCAACTGAGAGTTTCCAGACTAATACGCATTTGCGAATTAGTCTTGCAATGTCAGGCTACAAAAATTAATCTTACATAGGAAAATCATAGAGCTATGCAGTCTGCGCTATAGGATTGAGATCAACTGTAAATACATTTTACAAATGAATGTGCAAAATTATATTGATTTTAGAGCATGAAATGACAGACTTCATTTAATGTGACACAAGGTCTGACCTCAGGTTCTAATTCTTTATATAAGTTAGAATATCTAGATTTGTAAGTCCGTTGCCATGTGTCAAGGTGCACAGATTACACAGCCTTCACTGCCACAGCTTCCCATTATGCTCCAAATTACTTTCTGGCTTTCATTCATCTTGAGGATAATATAATTTTTTTGTGGGCAACCTTAAGCAACCCACACAATCAGATAACAGACACGTGAATGAAACACATTTCACCTGTGCACCTCTGTAAGATAGTGCTACAATGACTCATTTGTATGTAAATACAGTGCTGTGCTCCTGTCCATTTTCTTTTTCTTTTCTTTTTTTTGTCACAATGATTAATTCGATTTAGTGAATCACAACACAAATTGAGATAATTTTCGCTCTCATTACATCGCTGAACTTATTTGATAGCAGTAATAACTTTATTTCATTACATGCCCAAATAGATAAGTGAATTGAATATGGGAGGCAATCAAGGAAGGAGAGGAAAACCTATAGAGATAATTTCATTAAGTGAAGTGAAGCAGTGAAAGTGGATGAATGATCTGAGGGACCTTCATATCACAGACGCTTCGAGAAACTTTTTTTCTTCAAAGAGATGCAGAGTTACATAAGCTCACTTGTATCATTAGTAGATGCTGAAAAACTGCCAAAATGATCAAACGTTTTCTTTTTTTTTATTATTATTTTCAGACATGTGACTCAAGTCATTTGGCCCATGTCTAGAGTAAAAAATGTACTTGTTGGGAAAGTCAAGTCAAGTCGAGTCCTCCGCACCCACCAAAAGGTAAGATACTGCAGTCTTACCTGTCTTATCTGGTCTTTATACAGAGAAAAGACAAGGTATTAGTACATGTCTAGTAATGATATTATTGGCCAAATTATCTACCCTGTTCAAAAAGTATGACAATGAATTTAACCTGGGTATTTTTAATGAGACGTTGGGACATTTTGCACTTTTGCAAACCGGGTATTTTGACCCAAACCATGGATCTTTTTCATAACTCTGACCAAGTGTTTTTTGTGCCTTAACAGACCTTAAAGGAGCAATAGGCAAAATAATTTCACCGCTAGATGTCGCAGTTTTGCACTGCATGTAAACCAAAACAAAGCGGCTCAGCAGCCACAGCTCTCTGCCCTTTTCCCCTCGCTCGCCCTCCTCTCGCTCTCCACACCCGCCCCACCCCCTCATGAAGGCTGCGCTGC
>JAOVVB010161620.1:0-11610 GCA_028570985.1 Heterobranchus longifilis | reverse complement strand
GGTTTGATTTTATCCTTGAAAGTTTGTGAATTTGAGGGGGGGGGGAAATCAAGGCATTCAAAGTTTTTGAAAGTAGAGATGGGCCCTTTTTTTTTTTACTTGGGTTGAGGAAAAGATCATGGTTTGGATTAAAATAAGTTTGTTACGTAACTAAATATAATTACTATGTTTGTTAGATCAGTCGTTCTCAAACTTTTTCACGTCAAGGACCCCTAAATTGGCACAAATTAGACCACGGACCCCCATTTGATCAGATTGTGTCCCAGAGTCCCCCATCTGATAAGGTTTTTGCTTTTAGATGTTTTATCACAGAAAGTGTATGAAACACTTTACCAAAATAGTCTGTCATTGTATTACTTATAGATGGAATTATAGTCATTCCCCTTTTTCCTGGGGATCCCCCTGGAACCACCACAAGGACACCTGGGGGTCCCCAGACCTCACTTTGAGAACCACAGTGTTAGATAAGACCGTTTTTAGTTTCACACCAGACATGAACCACGGTCTCCTGGGTGAACGTTTTTTTTGTTGTTTTTTAAATCCATCCATCAACTCTGACCTCCTCCCCACGTGGACTTCAGCAGACTTTGATTAGAAACGGTTTGTAATACAACAAAAACAAAGTTGTCGTTGTATGGGAACGTAATGTTGAGGAGATCATCATCAGGCTGCTGCTGGAGACACACATGCAGACAGCAGAATATAGCCTGTTTACTAACGTAAACCAACAGGTTTTGTATCATTTCACAACGTTAACGAGGTGTTCAAAACTACGACCGTAATCTGTGAGAAAAAAAAAATGTTCCCCCTCAAAACATCACTGAGAATGCAGTTTAGTTGTATGCATGTATGGCCATGTTGGGTCTTGGAATTTGGAAAGTCCTTAAAAAAAAATCCTTGAATTGAATCTTTCAGAAGGTGTGGGGATTTGAAACAGTTGCTCTGTTTTCAGACACCAACACCGTCACACTAGTTGATATTTTTAAACGCAGACAGTAACAGAGTAGTCAGCCTTTGTCTGCGTCGTGGTGTGCTTCAAATAGTCTAAAGTGTCGAAGGTGCATGGCGAGAATTGCCCAAACAGAGTGAATCTGCCACTGTGTATTCATCACCCACTCATCAGCAGACTGAGAGTTCAACGAGTGAAAAGTTCTCGCTTTTTTTTTTTTCAATGAGTTATTATATTCTCAACAAGTAACAAGCCCGGTGAAGCATGCAAATCACATGTAAATATTGCATGTAATTGATAGTAACGCGAAAAACTCTGAACTTCAGTCAGCGAGGGCAACAACAAGGTCCTGACAAGGCGTCATTACACGCCTAGTGCCATGCCGCTATCCACACTCGTGCCCCTGCCCACTCCAAGGGTAGCCACCATACAGCCACTCCTCCTCCTCCTCCTCCAAGTCATCATTTGCAATTAAGTTAGTGTTTGGAGCTGTCTAAAGCAGCATGCCACCATGTGCCTTAATGAAAGCAGCTCCCACTCCTATCTTTATATCTTTAGGCAGTGGTAATAAGGTAACTGATTCAGACATTGACAGATGGCCTCTGCTTGCCTCTCAGATGTGCATAATTATACCACTAGTGTCTGCTCTTTTCCACAGTGGCAGGCAGCGCAGGGCTTCTCAGGGTATGCCGGTAGGAAACGCTGCAGTGGTGGGTCTAGCTTTAATATACATTACAATACATTATTTATCAAGCAAGCAGACCGGTCCTACCCTTTTACACCATATACATCCTGTAATGCATTACCGCTGCTGTGGTTTCTACTGGGACTGCGGGATGCTCGCGTAGTGCTTTACCAGGAATACTTAGCCATTATATCACTCAGTCCCACAGGCCAATTTTCTGACCTCCACACAGCATGTAGTCTACATTTGTATCCTGTTTATGTAGATTCATGTATGCATTATGAAGTGGTTGTTGGTGTGTGGTGTGTAAGGTATTCAAATTTTTGCATGAGGGATCACTGCTCTGGTTCACGTTAACTAAGTGAATGGGGGGAAAAAATGATTGAGTTTTTTTTTTTTTTTCTTTGGAGAAGTCTTCTTTGTTCATATGAAGATAACTTTCCCCGATGAGTGGCAATCAGAAAGCTGCACATCCAGGAACATATAAATGTAGCGTTTACAGACTGATGGTTTATTTGGTTTTATGCTGCTGTTATTGTGTGAGGAATGGAAATACTTGCAGTATTGTCACAGTTTGCGAGTGCAGGAGGTTGCTTGTTTTGATTGTGCAGTCTCATCAGCAGAGTCCGTACTGTTTGAAGTCTCCTTCGATTCTCCACCGATGTGTAGCAGTTTTAAAATAGAATCTCTCTAATTAGGTAATGTAACAAAAAAAATCTTTCTCACGCATTTAAACAAAGTTCTGGCAAATCCTCATAAACATTTTCATCAGTGAACGGAAATACAAACAAGAAATTTGGATTTTTTTTCCCTCTTCTTGTTTATGCTACAGTAATGAGCCTAGGATCTGCGCTTTTCAAGAGTTTGACAACAGCATGCTCCTTTCTCTGAGAGAGAGGAAATGTGACAGCTAAAATCTTCATAAAATAACGGCCTTTAGATGTGCTTTTCACTAAGACTGAGCGAGATGAATGTGCTATACATCAGCAGTGACTGCAGAGGGGTCACCCAGAGTTCTTTGCTGCACACAAGAATAGGACCTGTAGATGGAGCTACAGCACTGCTGGAAACATGAATGGAGGCACTAAGGAGATCAGTTACTTTTCCCAACAGGAGCCATTCGTGGGAACAACTTGGAGTGAAATCCTCCATTCTGTGCATTACACCAAGAGACACAAGTTTCTTCCACACAAAAAAAAAGAAAGAAGGGAGAAAAAAAAAGAAGCTAAATGAGCATGTATTAGCCAGCCAAATTAATCTGTTTCAGAAGTTTAAAGTTGAGAACAATTTTGATTTAGATGAAATGGATGAAAGTTAAAAAAAAGAAAAAGGATCATTTACACTTGAAAGCTGATTTTGAGCTTTGCTGTCATTAGACCGCTTTAAGTATTTAAGTAGAATTAATATTTTAACATATGAGGTACCTCATCTGTCAGAGTTAGACTAGAAAGAAACCTGTATACCTTATGTGAGTATTTGAACCGTTTTCTTTTTGTCACTGCCAGGTAGCAACCGCTTTAGACATCATTTGACAGCCTGTGAAATGCTGATTGCCTCACATCACACACTGTAAAGATGGCATTTGATGAATGTTTGATGCGATGCAGCTGTAAACACACTTGGCAGCTGCAACGGGCACTTTTTTGGGGGGGCCTGATAGAATCATCGTCTCCCCAGATGAGGGCAGGACAGGGTCAGATCTGGCTCCAGAGGTCTCGGGAGACCACCTGTGTAGAGCCACAGCAGTCGGGGCCGTTAACCAGAACACCAGCCCGGCCGAGATCAAAGCCGTAATCAGAGTTGTCATAATTGTTCTTGTTAACACTGTCCCTGAAAATGAGATGCTTTGTGAGTCCTGGATCTGCCTGTTTGTGGTTTACTGCATTGCAGTGTGGCCGAGCTTTTGCGAGAAGAGCGGGAGGACTTGTGCGCGCCTGTGAATTGTCTCCTTGTTTCTGCTCTGCATCTGTTTTCTCTCTGTTTGAAAAAGTTGGAGGCCTTAAAGGAGTGGGTTTCTTCAGTCTCATGGGGGTTAGACTCTCCATCTCCATGGCTGTGGGAGTTCTCACAGACTGTAGTGAGAATGTGTCTAGTAAGGAAAAAAAACCATGACAGTGATGGCGATGTGTGTATTCATGGTTTTGAGTCTGAGCTCTATTAATTATTAAATGATGGGCTATGACTACTTGCAAACTGCTCAGCAGTGCCTCCCGATTTAACACAGTATTATTATTTAGCTGCCCTGAATGGCTGTGTGTCAGTCGACGGCTCTGGGGGTTGGCTGAATAACCTTGAAACATGTCCCCTTATTAGTAGGATTAATAAGCTTTTTCTGCTAATATTCACTTCATAGAGCTGTGAAATTGTTCCTATTTTTTATGTTTTAGGACGTGGACTTCAGTTTTGAGAACACATTTATTTCAATTTCAACTGACCAAATTCATCATTATTATGTAGGATTATTAAAAAAACATGAAGTAACTTTGAAGTACAAACAAGTAAAGTGTCCTCAGATTTATAATAGCTGACTGCAGAGTTTTATCTGTGCATCTGTTGTACTTAGTTTATATTACTCGTGTTTTCATGCACGCTTTGTGTTTAACCCCATCGTGCGTGCCATACCATAATGACTGCCTTTAACATACTTGCCACCTTCCTACTCACAGAGGACACTTCTCCCCAGGCAGCTGAGGCGGCGACCTGTCCGCCCCTGTGTGTGGCTGTTCCGGGGCCGGTCTTGGCCCCGGCGCGTTAACGTGCGTGTGAGCCGAGCTGACAGGGAGAGGGAGTCCATGCCACTCCCTCCCCACCTCCTCGGGGGAAAAGGCTCGCATGGCAGATCTGTCACCCAGGAGGTCGCTCAGTGTTAACGCTCCCGACACGGATTAAACACTAGTGGCCAGTGCCGGAGTGCAGGGTCAGTGTAGCCACCACTGACAGGCACCACGGGGCCCCCGCTGACTGCCCCGCTCCAGCCTCGCACCGGCGCTACTCTGGCCCTGGCATGTGTCAGACAGGCGGGGAGACAACGGCCAGCGCTGGCCCTGTGAGCAAATGCTAATGCTTTGCCTCGCACGGATGCTCTTCCTCAGTGCTTTGATAAAAAGCTGCCATCACTATTGCTCTGTACTGTGCAAGCATCCGTAGTGGCATTTGTTTATCATTTGCTTGCCTTTTGTTTACAGATTAGAAAAATGAGTGAACACCGAATTAACTAAAAGTAGACTATATTTATTTTTTGTTTTGAATTTACCAAAGGAATAGAGTTGTTTATGCTTATATGTAGCTGTGGCTTTATTACTAAAATGTGCACTTTTGTTGCTCTTTTTTTATCAGTTTTTCATAAAGCAAAATTATAGTAATAATTGTAAACAAAGTGGAAAACTAACCACTTAACTTGAGTAACTTATATGCAGTAAAAAGCAATGTTACTACCGGATTTGATTTAAAAATTGAATTGTGAATTGCATCACACTCCAGAACTGATTTCACCCCGCTGGAGAGGGACGTGAGATTCCCCATTTTATTGCTCTCACTCATACAGTATGTAGCCTCTCGTTCTCCCCCTCTTCCTCCGTCTCTCTCTCTCTCTCTCTCTCTCTCTCTCTCTCTCTCTCTCCCCAGTCGATAAGACTTGAGCTGAGCGTATGTGAAATATTTATTCAGCGTTAGCTCAGAGCACCATGGCTGCCCACACACTCTACCTGCCCCGAAGAGAAATCTTATCTGTGCTTCCTCTGCCTCCGACACCCCCTGAAAGCCTGTCCCCACACTGGCCCGAGCTCAACACAAATTACATGTCTCATTGCTCTGCGTTTACAGCTACTTTAAAGCCTGCCGCTCCTGTCCCCAACATAAGCCCTCAGCCAGACTCTGTTTCAGCCGGGCTGGAAAAAAAAAAGACCTGCGTGAGCTGAGCTGCTATTTGTGCCTTTGATTCATTATTAATCTCTTTTTTTTTTGTATTTTAATTGAGGAAGTAATGCAGATTAATTTTACTGCCCTTGATTTCACCCAGAAAAAGACCATCTCTATCAGACTAGTCAAGGTTTTGTAGAGGTTCCTGTTTGTTTTTTTTTAAAAATAAGAATTATTTTGATTTATTTTCTTAATATTTCTATATCCCATTTTTGCACACAGTCATGCACACGGATTCGGGCCTTTTTCTGTCCATTACACACACAAAAACACACCCAGAGACAGCCATACACATACATACCTACACCCTGCAGCCTGTAGTCAGTCTTGTTAAACTCTTTCAGTATATGTTCACGTAATCTGGCATCCGTCCACAGCCCCCATGACTGACCCTCATAATGCTGGCTGGCGCTCTCCTCGCTTTGTTTAGCTTTCCAAGTGGAGTGCAACTGAAGAGAGTAGTGAAGATACAGCCAAGATTAAATCTTCCGTGATTTTGGATGGTACATAGTCTTAAAAAATAAGGGTATTTTTGAAATGTACCATGTTAAACAACTAGTTGTTTTTAGGCTGTTGTTTTTTTTTTTTTTTTTACAGCAACAGTAATGCTATCATACGGCTCAATGTGCGTTCACATTGCATTAATTTGGCTGGTCAAAAATATTATGTGTGTTATACTGATGTCACGCCTATATTTATAGCCCTTTATCTAGTGTATAGAGAGCATTTGGCAGCCTTGCAGTCTGGTGGTGCGTCTGCCAGTCAGTAGTTTTAGGTTGGTAGACTGGGCAACCCCCTCCTCTGTTAATCAATTTACAGGATGGTAGAAACTCTTATAGAGGGTGTCTTTGTCCCTTTGTTCCTGCTACGATCCCTTCTCCCTCTCCTGGGAGAGTGTGGGTGGTGGGAGCTGCCATGCTTGCTCAGCTTTAAGTTATTTTATTCACACTTTTAATCGCTGAGTGCTTTATTATTAGGTACTGGATTCTGCTGGCCAGGGGATCTGCATGAGAAGGCGCAGAATGCATTTAGTGGAATCATATTAATGGCACTATAAAACAAATCTGTCAGGCCGTTCTTAACCCTGCTGGCAGAATTGCTCTGCCCAGGGTTGCCCCCTTCTCCAAGCGCTTACAGGTGGCTAAGGAGAGTGCATCTCCATCATCTACTCCACCGTGTGCTAATAGTTTTATTAATTCATTCTTTTTTTTCTCCCTAGGCACCCTGTGCATAATCATACAGACATTTTTCAGCTAAATGGTGTTTGTCAAGGGAGGTTTCCTACATTAGAGACACTCCTCCCAGACATACATACTAACACTTGTTCAATTACAAGTCGTTCGTTATCCAATTCTGCTGTGTGCAAACCTAAATGCTCAGGTATATCATTAATTATTACCTCCCTTGCTTTTGTTTGTTGCTTTATGGCCTTTTTGGTTAAATAAATGACTGCTTTACCGCTCGTACAACATATTATTAGCATTGTCGTGTTTAAAAAGTTCAAGGTTTTACTTGTCATGCGTAATTTGTTGACGGATGAAAAAATACGCAGCCAGGCCCTTAAGACTGAAATGGAGCCTCTTTGATGGCAATTAAAATGTGGATTATTTTTTATACGAATTTACGCTTACGCCTGAAAGGTTGCACTTTGTCCAACATGTCCTTTAATCACTCAGCTGCTCGCTAATAAAACATAAACCACTTAGTGGGGAATTAGTTCTGTCTCCGTTTCACAGAAACTCTGGAGAATGTGGGGAGACAAGGGGAAGGTTTAGTCCTGCCTCTGCTCATTACTGCGGGATGTCTGACGGCAGAGTCTCAGTCTGTGCACCTGAGTGAAGGAATCTGAGAGGTTTTCCCAGATGTTTCTCTCCCATCGTTTTTATTAGTGTTAAAAAAGCATGTAAATCCTGAACACATGGGCTGACATACCATGAGGGAGGAATTGAGAAGATATTTCTGACAGTTTTGGTTTATACCCTCATTTAAGCACTCAGTTTAGACACAAGGCATTGTATTTCTGTAGGCTTTTATCTTGTCCACTGAGCCAGAACGCGGCGAGCAGAAATTTGCATTAGTGGGCGATTATGAATACCTGTGACAGATTCTCTCTGCCGGCTCCCTGGGCGGAAATGAATTGGCTCCCTCTGTTGACTTGCACAGGAAGACAGAGACCAAGCAATTAGACTTTAGTGGTTAATGTAGCAGCTTTTGCAGGGAGGGCAAGGAGGTTCAACATTCCTGCTGGGCTCATGTCAGTTTCCAGGCACATTTCCCCCCCTTTTCTTTTTCCTTTTTTATGAGAATACTGGGAATATGACAAGCTACCTGTCCACCAGCCAGCTGAATTCCTCTGGGGTGAGGGGAGCGTCGCTTTAGAATTGCCTCATGGGAACTGAGGTGACAACACATGACGTAGGTTATTCATAACAGAGAGGAGATGTACTGCAGCTACCTCTGCACATCATGCATATTCATTGTTTACCTTTTTTTTTTTTTTTTTTTTTAATCCCCCACCAGCTCTAGTTTGTCGCTGTATACGTAATTCAAATGAGCTCTTATGAAAGAATAACAATCACACATTGTTCATTTCTTTATACCTTGGTCATCCCGCTGTGTTTCTGCATGACGCTCCGACTCACCCTTTATCTCCCAGGTTGTGTTGAGCGATAATAAGCAGTACAGTGGTGAAGCCTAGGGCAGCAGGGCCACAGTGTTGTCTGCATTACTCACGGTTCACGTTTCCCTGGTGGCCGTTTGAACCTAGGCCTGGTGTGGCAGTAGGTAGACTGGCCCCCAGAGCAACATACACGGACTCTGTATGGTTGCTATGACAGGAGCAGTCTGCTGTTTACAGGCCTGCGATTGAGGCCTGAAGGCCCCGGTGGTTCACATCCTGTCTCGGGCTTAACTCGAACATATTGTTCATAGCCTAAGCAGCCTCCAGCTCTTTGAGCCTGACTGCACACTGCAACCATCGAGTGGGTTCAGCTTAGCAGTTTTACTCAACGTTTTGAAATAAACTTTGTAAAAAAAGTTAAGAAAGTAGGATGAATGTAACTGTTGGAAAAGATGCATTAATTATAGAAAACCTTGTTGAGGAAAAACTTCCATTGTGAAAGACGTCTGTGTGGTAAATAAAAGTGGACCATATGTTGGATGTATTGGCAAATAAGCACACTATAATAGATTTTAAGATTCAACTTGCTGTGGGGGACATTTTTATTTCATCCCTGTCAACCGGCTGGTGTGATCCTCCTCACACAGTCCTGATAATTTCAGTTGGAGACAGACTCATTAGGCTGTCACTAAATGGGTTTAAATGCAGCCGTCCAATTAGTGCTCTGCTGTGAAATGCAGTGGGTGTTGTGCAACGTGCTTAGCACCACTCCTTTACAGAATTATGAGGGATTACTCATTCAGTGTGATCCATCTTATTTCTACCAGGGGTCTTGGCTTTTCTCAGTATCATCGCCACGGAGGGGGTAAATGTTGCAAATGCTTCTCCAGTTGCCATATGCGCCTCGTCAGAGAGGCTCGCTGCCTCCGAATCTAAGAGGATTTGATGTGCTAGTTAAAAGACAGCATACCATGCCTATCCATGTCATACTTTCTGTTCTGCAGTAAGGCACTCTGCCAGCACAGTGTTATTGGTGTATATAAATAGGATTTCAAGATATTAAAAGTTGTCCCTGAATGTCTGTTACTTTCAAACCACTAAGAGTAAAATCTGTTGCCATCGGCTGTAAATCTCAAAGGCTTTACAGTCTGTAGTGCTTTTCATGAGATTTAGGACGTGGTTAAATCCATTATATATTTTGTTTTGGGAAGAGGCTTGCTGAGATTTGA
The DNA here is from genome assembly GCA_028570985.1 of Heterobranchus longifilis. Lineage (NCBI taxonomy): Eukaryota > Metazoa > Chordata > Actinopteri > Siluriformes > Clariidae > Heterobranchus > Heterobranchus longifilis. The sequence goes on along the minus strand of JAOVVB010161620.1, from coordinate 2,209 downwards.
AAGCTGGGTCCCCGCTATAGTGTGATGGGGCTTTGCGTTATACTGTCATGTCCTGTCTTCTCAGATCTTCCTTGTGTCGGTGTGGCACTGGGAGCTCTTCATGCTGCCCCTCTTCCTGCTCCTGCTCATTGGCTGGCACTACTTCCAGATCACTACAGGAAAGACCAGCTCCAACCAGGACCTGGTGAGTGACACTGACTCCCAACTCTTCAGCATTCATCCAAACACATCTGTAGATGCATGCTGTTACTGTGCAAATCCAATCGACATGTTGACCCAACTCTGGTCAAACCCACAGTCTGCATAACTACCGGGCCTGAAAAGTGAAGCCAGGGCAGACGTCCCTTAAATCTGCATTCTTTCAAATTACCAGCAGGGGGCGACACCACAAGTCGAGTTGCATAGAAGTCTATGGGAAAATGAGCCTACTTCTCACTTGATTTATTACCTCAGTACACATTTTCCTAATGAGTTTATGGTCTCAATCGCTAGTTTAAGTCTTCTTCAATACAGCATGATTTTGTAAATTCTAGTCAAATTATGGCCAGCCGTTGAAACGACACTGGCTTAGCGCTGCTCCGCCCTCTCGTCCAAATATGGTCACGTCCGGTTGCAAAAAAAGAAGATGGCGATGGCCAAAATGCCAAACTTGTGGCTTCAAAACAGTAGTCCACAAACCAGTGGGTGATGTCACGGTGGCCACTATTTTTACAGTCTATGGTACTGTAGTTACCGTCCATGTACCTTGTTCTTACAATAACTGCAATGCCATTTTTATTGTACTTGATCTGTTACTATAAGGAACAGCACCTACACTGTAGTCAATCCAAAAAACATAAACTGGTAGACTAAATCTACTATGCAGTAGGCTAGTGTTTAATCTGTTATGTCCCCTTTAAGTACAATTCTGACTGACAATTCCTCATTATTCCTAGATTTGTACCCCTTTTCCTTGAGCTTCCCACCTCCAAACTTCATTGACGTACGCCAGCATTATTGGTGAGTGGCCCTGTCACCCCACTGTACATTTAAGTACCCGTAGGAATCAATAAGTATTTTATCGGTACCTGATTCAACCCATGAACTACACTGTAAATCACAGGCTGTTTTATAATGTGTTCAAGTAGGGCAGAAGCACTTTGAGGCCCAGGTCTGACATATACAAAAAAATGGGGTGCAGTGCAGTCCCACGTAGTCACATCCTAGGACCTTAAAATAAAGCTTCTTAAATAAGTGTACAAAATTATTCATAAGTTAATTACAGCTGTTTGGATTATTTAATTCTAGACACCCCCCAAAAAAGTAAAAGCCTAATCTGCAACAACTGTCCCGGGCTTATGTCTCAATACCCCCATCAGAGTCGGTGTATTTCTCAGGCCCATCTTGATGTCACAGATCTGAAGCAGGGATTGCTGTGCCCCCTCTTGGTTATAAATCAGCACTGCATTGTCATTCATTACAAGTTCTCAGTGAGATTACGGTGTGATCATTACAGTGGTTAGAGTTGCAGCAAAGTCAAAGATATACACCAGGGTGGCATATCAGAAGGAGAAAAATACATTGTTTTGCATTAAAGTGCTCATTTGTTTCATTGTATAGAATCAGAGGGCAGGGGTGCGTCTGTTTTGATCAAAGCAACAGCCCCCGGTGACAAATTAACCGCAGTGATTGTGTCAGTTTGTCAGTGCATTGAATCGGAGACGTCGACCATTCATCACGGAGAAGAGCTGCGTTTTTTTCCCTTCTCTCAGGATTCAGTGATAAGGGATGAATGAAGAAAAATGATAGAGAGAGAGATAGGGCTTGTCCACTATCTATCACAGAGCAACAGGGGCTGTCGGTCGACTGTATGTTCACCCATCAAACGCTGCTTCTGCTTTTGTTCCTAGTTGCTTATTTTATATAGCGCTGCCGAGCATCATGAATCAAACTGGCTTGACTTTGCAGTTTGTGTCGAAAGTGTTTCACTACGTCCAGGGCCGGATCAAATGGATGGATTACACTAGAGACGGTATCTTTCGGGCCCCCCACTACACACACATTTTGATATTTGGTAACAAACAAAATGACTTTTAACTGCCACATGATTATTATGCTCATTCATTTAGAGTATATATTTTAGCTTATGTATTTATATTTGGGTATTCATATAGTCATTTATCTATAGGGAAAGTATGGCCCTACATTATAAATCTGTGCATGGTTCGTT